>JAMXBD010003280.1:0-128889 GCA_024138025.1 Combretum micranthum
TTAGGTATATATATATATTAGGACAAGGTTATTCTTAAAGACACAAACTATAGAACTAGATTCAATTAATAGATATAAGTAGTATGGAACATGATAGATGAAGGATAGCACTTATAGATGAAGTAAAACAAATGGATATATGTAGAATTAGTTCAAATATTCATGGAAATAAAACAAATGAATGTAGGTGTATAAAGAAACATAAAGTAAGTTTTTTCACATTAGAAGAATGGATTATACCTATGCATAGTGAATGATACAATTATGGAATTTTGGTAGTTCAAAAATTAGATGTGTAATAAGACTAATTTTCTTTAAGTAATCACCATGGTATCTTGATCACTAGATATATTGTAAATATTTAATGATATTCAGCTATAGTATATCAAAATTATTTAGAAAATATAGAACTAGACATTAGACTATTGCAAAGGCATAATAAAAAGGATTGTGAATGTCAAAGGTTAGGAGAATATCAAGAAAAGGAAAATGGTAAACAAGGGATAGAGGAAAATTCAAATGAATCTGAAGAATTAAAGGAATTCTTAGAAGAAGAAAATGAATGGAAGGAAATAAAAATAAGTAAAGGAAAAATGGTAAAATGGGAAAAGGTATACAGGATTTTAGAAAGTTCATCTTTGGGAACAAGTAACTCAAATCTTGATCAAATCCTTAGTAGCCCGGAGAAAAAGAAATCTTTGGAGAAAACCCAACAAGATTTCGGGAAGAAATAAGATAGTATGTAAATTAGATATAATAAACCCTAACTTAAGAATTTATTTTAAAGCAATACAGTGTGATAATTTAGATAAAGAAGATTTTGAAATGTACATAAAGGAATTATTGGAGTTAGGGGTCATAGAAAGGTCAGACAATCAACACAAAAGTCCTACATTTACTTTAGAAAAAAGGAGTGAAATAGCAAGAGGAAAAATTAAGCATGGTAATAGAATTATAGGAAATTGAATGATAACACAAGGGATGATTCTTACAATCTTCCTAACAAAACTAAATTAGTTAACAAAATACAAAATTATTACATATTCAGTAAATTTGATTGTAAGTCAAGATTTTGGCAGGTAAAGATGGATGAAGAGTCACAACCATAGACTGATTTTACCTGTCCACAAGGACATTTTTCAATAGAAAGTTATGCCATTGGATTAAAAATGCACCTTGAATTTTCAAAGAAAATTGATATAGCTTTCAAAATCTAAAGGATTTCACTGCAATTTGTGGATGATGTTCTCATTTTTTTCCAAAAATGAACATGAACACATAGGGCATTTAAAGACGATGCTTTTAGAATTTCAAAGACAGAGAATAGTAATAACGCAAAAAGGCACAATTTTTTCAAAAGGAATATTGAATTTTTAGGAGTAGAAATAGGAGAAGGAAAAATCAAGTTACAGGAACACAAATGAACAAAAAGCAATTATAAGCATTTTTGGGTTTATTAAATTATGCAAGACCTTTCATAAAGATTTGAATTCTTTAGTAGGACCCTTCTATAAAAGTTTGTCTCAAGAAGACATAAAACAAATAAAGAAAATAAAGGAACATGTTAAAAGGTTACCAAGGTTGAGATTACCCCTAGACACAGATTTCTTAATCATTGAAAGTGATGGATGTGATCTAGGATGGGGAGGAATTTTATTAAGAAAACCCCATAAATATGCTAAAAGGAAAACTGAAGAAATTTGCAGTGGAAAGTTCAAGGAAAAAATTTACCAAGTATAACAGGGAAATAATGGTTGTTATAAATTGTTTAGATAATTTTAGATTTTTTTGATAAATAAAAAAGAGATGTTAGTTAGAACAGACAGTGAAGCTATAGTTAAATTCCATAAGAACACATGGAGTAATAAAATGTGAAATAACCTAATTTATTTAATAATTTAAATTTCATGTAAATATAATATTAGTTCTAAATATTAAGTTTGAAGTGAATTTGATATATGAAAATGAATGTGTACAAATAGATTGATATACAATGTGTAAATTCTTGTTAGTATAAAAAGTGTGTTAGTAGCATGTTATGAATTAATACTATGTTTTATTAATGTAAATTATTGATGTATGAGTATATGTGTGATGATATTAATGTTATTGTTTTATGTATATTAATGTGTATATAGTATAATTAATATTTGTGTCTTTTATGAAGTAATATGTATGTGTTATGTTTAAAATTATCAAAACAACTTTTGAAATGTCTAAAAATTTGTTAGCATAATTTTTCAAGAAGTTAAGCCCATTTTCAAGCTCAAATTAAGTCCAAATTAGCCCCAAATTAAGATAAACAAAGTTCAACCCATTATGTACCCCAAAAGTCAAAGTTTAGGATAAATATGAGCCCATAAATTGATTAAAAGACATTCTTTTGGTAGCCAACAAACTCCATCCGAATTTTCACTTTTCTTTTCTTTCTTTCTTTTGTTTTTCTTTCTTCAAACCCTAAACTCCAAACCTTAGCAAGAACAAGCTCTTGGATTCAATAATTTTCTCCAAGCCAAAGCTTCTTCATGTAAGTTAATGCAAGTTATAAACACTTTGTTTGTTCTTTCTTGTGATATAGATATAGAATCCATGTTAGAATGAGTTTTAATGTTATATGAGTTTGAATGGCTTTATGTACTAATATATGTTGGGTTGTGTTTTGTTATTATGTGAACTTGTTATATGTGTCATGGAAGTAGTGAGGAGTGTTGGTGAAGATTGAAGTTGATTTTGATTAGTTGAGTTTAAGGTGAAGAGTAGGAGAGGGTTTAAAATAAATAAAGTAGTTTGATGTATCAAAATGATATTCAATGTTACTGTTGGAATTTAGGGATCAAAACGCAACGGAAATATGTATATTTTTCGTAAAAATACGAACCCTAAATCCTAATTTTGGATCCATGCGATTCAATCAAATTAAAGCGAAATAGAATTACCTTTTTGATGCTTTAAAATTCTCAAATTCGAATCTTAAGATGTTGCAAATGCAAACACCCTCTACTTCGTCCACATGAACAAGCTGTCACGCCCCAATAGTACCCTAGTAGTAATATATATATATATATATATATATTATTATACAGCCTAATAATCCAGATGATATCAAATACACATATCCATATTATAACTACTTTGGAAAGTGACATGAGTTTAACAAAACAGATCTTTTTTGTTCCGTGATAAGAAACGATGAAAGTAAATAAAATCACAATACCATAATTAAGTGCTACTATTTGAATAATAACTATTATAAACCATAAAACATCTAAGTTCTCAGATAATAAAATTGATGCACTAACACCAATTAATACATATAAATAAAGAAACTATTTTTCCTTATTTCCAAAACTCTTCCAGCTTTAGAATCATACCGGCTCTAAGCTCCTAGAAGCCACCAACCAAGGCTTAAGTGTCATCTTGTAAGGACTGTAGGAGTGTGAGCACAACCACGGGCTCAGTGAATAACCAGACTTATCACAACAAGCAAGTTATTATCAATTATATGTAATGCATCAATCAAACACATGAACAATTACAAGCTTGGACAAACCGGAATCCAAACAAGATGGAGATTTAGGCCCTCTCATTGGGGTTGAAGGAACCGATCTCTGAATCACCTACCCAGGAGAAACTAAGTACACAGGAATCCATAATCCTCACAATTATTATCTCTTTATGTTAATGATGTTTTAAACACTCAGTTCCTGTTTTAAACCTTAGAAACTCCATTAAGTGTTAGACATTTCACGGCGATGCCATGGGCGGCGTCCTTCGTTACCAGTTAGTTCCCATGGAACCGACAGAACAAAGGTAAACTTGTGTAGAACTAATAGCCTCTTGCCTAGAAAAACCAAGTATTACCAGAGAACCGAAATTCTAACACGTAGTAGGCTATCATAAAAACATAATGTAGTATGTGCAAATCATGCTATGCATGCACCATTTTACTTATGAGTTCGATAATTTTTAGTTAGGTTATAAGTGTTCAAACTTTATTCAGACACTCAACATGCTTCACATACAGTAATTTCATAAGACATTCATTATCACTTTTGGTTAGTAGTATTTGTCAAACAAGTAATTTCAAATAGCATACAAATCCCATAATCCCACATATACGCGAGTTCATCATTATTATCTTTGTATTTTAGTGCAACGAAACTACAATCACAAACAATGTAATAAGTCTAAGTTACTCAGCTGCTCATATTGATTAGTCGTAATAATCGACCGGGAAATCCTCGACAGTATCAAAATTACCTATTAAGATGAAGTATTTGTCAATAATATTTATAAATAGAAAATTAAATTCCTATGAGTGTCTAAGTGTCCTATGTCGGTATTTGATATCATTCCTATGGTTTATAGCGATTTCTTAAAGTATTGATTCTTATGGAAAAGGAAGTTTTATTGTTTAATTCTTTTAAGTTTCTTTTGATTGGGGATTATTTTAGAGGATCCCATTTAAACTTTCATTTATATCTTAAGTTCCATCATAACTTGTAGAAGTCTCGGTATGTATAATTTCTATGAATTTGTTCATAACACTTTTCTTGTAATGTAGGACTTTTAATCATGCTTGTAAAGCTTATTTTATCAAGCTTTGTGTTCATATAAGGTCTTAGAAGCTTTAAACATGAATTTACACTAAATTAGATGAAATTTCGGTCTTGTTTTGTACACTTTATTCCTTGATCCGAATTTACTATTACCATAATTATAATACTTCTAAGTTGTTGTTTTTCTTTTCCAACAATAACTAAGCATTTCTAATACATCACTCATCTATCCACTTGAATTCATCAATAGATTAACAACTTTTATCAACCACAAAACTTTCTTCCAATGCTCAATAATCCCTCCTAAAGTCTATTCACAAATTTAACAAGGATAGGTTGTAGTTTAGAACTTACCTTGGATTGGAAAGAAGAAGGATGTTCAACTTCCTCTTAAAGCAAGAATTAAACCTAGATCAAAGATTAGATGATGAGTTTCTAACTAAACAACATTAACTATAATGGGAGTTTACTAATGTAATCCAGTATTCTCACCTTGTCAAGCTAATTTCCTGCTCTTGAACCCTAGGATAACTTAAGACTTTTGGTTTGGTTTTGGATGTTGTTGATGAGCTTAGTGTGTAGGTAGGGTATGGAAGCAAGCTAGGGGTTTATGGTTGCTTACACAAGGGTTTCTAAGTTTTTTAAGTTAAAGGTTGCAATGGAAAAAGAAAAAGGAAGAGCTGGACGTACTTCTTTTTGCAGCTATTCTTTTGGGAGGATTTTGTGAGAGTTATGAGCTCAAATTGTGTCTAACTTAGGCTTATATACATATACTAAGTCTAGGCTAAGTTTTAGAGGCTAAGGAAAGGGTTTTGGGCTTGAAAAATGTTCACAATTGCAGCTGGAATTTTCCATACGATTTTGCAAATTTGGATGACAATTTGACTTGTGTTTTGACAGATTTTTGTGGCTGTCTTTCAAGGTCTTAATTGTGTTTGTTTGGTAGCAAATAAATGCTATTTATGTGTGTAAAATTAGGAGCTTAAATTGTATAAAAATCGGGTCAAAATCTGTTGAAATTTGAAGTTTGAAAATTTGAAATTTCTAGAACATTTCCTCTTAATTTTTGGATAGATTTTGCATCCGATTTTCTCATTAATTTTTTGTGTATGAAGTGTACATTTGAAAGCTCTCTATTGGTGTTTAATTGGTCAAAAATATCAGCTCATTGAAGCCTAAGAATATTGCAAAAATCGGAGCTAAATTTGGAGATGTGTGCTATTGTGTTAGTTGAATTTTTCCTCTATTGTAGCTGTTAACATCCGATTTTTGCAAAGATATTTGGGGTGGTTGTGGTTGTGGTTGTTTATCCAAGCTGAAATTCTTCTCATTTATTGTTGATTACATGTGGAGTGTTTTGGTTGGATTGTGGGTCAATTTCATTTGAAGTTTAAGGCTCAAATTTTGGATCAAAGTTAGACAAGAAATTTCAGAGCTCTATAGCAGGGGAGTCTTTTGCTGCTGTAGTACGAATTTCTATCTTAATTTGCAGTTGTTTTCCTCTTCCTTTTGGGCTGTAATTCTTGCCAATTAAATGTGGGTTATAGGTGTAGCTTTTGGGTTGGTTAGCGTGTCTTTTTCGGGTTGAATTTTGCTGTAAAAATCGGAACAAAGTTGAATAAAAATTAGCTGCTGCAACCGACGCTCCTGCTCTGTTTTTCCCAAGTGCTCTGCTTCAGCTCCTTCGTTGTGCGTGTGTGGATGGAGTGTTGCTAGCTGATCGTGTGGAGCTGTTGCTGTTCGATGGATTGCTGCTGCCGTGCGTGGGAATGGAGTGCCTGACCTCTGCTGTGCGTCGAGCCTGGATTTCCCACTATCTGGTTCATTTCTCCTAACCCGACTCGCATTAAACCCGAACCCATTTAACATGAATCCTCGACTAGGGATTAAAAGAAATTTTAATTTTTGAAAATTTTTTAGAGTCGCCACCCGATATAAATCGGGAAAAATAAAAAGCTAGGATCAATGGGTCGGTTGATCCTAACTTAGCTACTAGTCTACGAAAATTTGATTTAAAAACCAAACTTTTAAAACCAGATATCATGGATTCGGGGACTAACCTATTAAAACCAAATGGTTACCACTTTTGGAATTTTAAACTTATAATTTATCCTTTTCATGCTCAAAAACTCAAATGAAACAAAACAAATATTTATAAGTCACATTTTTCTATTTTTTTTTTAGAATATGAATATCAACAAAACATCTTATATTTACAAAATATTTATTCACAATATTATTAAAAAAAACAAATTTTTTTTTTCATTTTTTAATGTCGCCCCACAGGTGCCTACGTACTCGCTAATCGAGATCAGACAAAACGTAGTTCTTTTAAAAAAGAACTTAATTTGTAAATCAATTTTATAGTTTTGAACTATTCTCACTTTAAATTCATTAAATTTTAAATTTTTATGAAAATCATTTTTGATGATCCTATGATCTAATCAATTGATTTTTTATTTTATGAAAACATATTTTTCTAAGTCCAAAAATCATTTTTTTATTATTAAAAATTCTGGTTTTGGAAAATCCAATTTTTTCATTTTTATTTATTTTTATCATTATTATTATTATTTTTTTAATAATCATAAATTCACAACATATTCAAAATATTTTTCAATACATTAAAATTATTTTCATGCATCAAATATGCATTTCTAAAAGCAATTTATGTATAAATACATATTAAAAATATTCAAAAATATAAAAAAATAAATTTATATGAAAAATAATTATTTTGATTTTTCTGGATTTTTCTGAATTTTTCTGATTTTTTACTATTTTCTGCTATTTTCTGAAATTAATTATATAATAAAATAATACGGACTGACCTGGGCCGTTGGATGGAGCGGATGCGATCTGGATCGTCTGATCTGAAGACCAATTCTAGCCGTCTGATCTCGTTAACTCGATCTGAGGCCTTGATCACCTTGATCAAATCTGGGCCGTTTGATTTGGATGATTGAATCTGGACCGTTGATCTGCTTGATTGAATATGGACCGTTGATCTGCTTGATCGAATTTGGACCGTCTAATCTGGTTGATTGAATCTAGGCCGTTGATCTGGTTGATTGAATCTAGACCGTCTGATCTGGTTGATTGAATCTGTACTGTCTAATCTGGTTGATTGAATCTAGACCGTCTGATCTGGATGATTGAATCTGGGCCGCTAATCTACTTGATCAAATCTGGACCATCTGATCTGGATGATTGAATCTGGGCCGTCTGATCTGGGATGACCGTTGACCGATGACCGACGATCGTTGACCGATGTCCGGCCAGGTTGGGATTCTGATTTTCGGGTCGGACTCGGATATCCGTCGGGCGAGGAAGACGATCACGCAACTTTTCGAGCGCTCGTCGGCCATCCCTGGTGGTCTTCGAGGCTGGAGGGGTGGTCGGCCCGACGCCTGTGGGGGAGCTGCAGCTGGTGGCGGTGGTGGATCGTGCCCAGATCCACCGTAGACGGCGGTCCGAGGTGGCTGATCGGCGGCAAGAAATGCGCAAAAAAATCCAAAAATTTCCAGAACTTAATTTGATCAATTTGAACAAATATAAACACACTCGATCATCAAAACACTCCCTATATCATTCCTATACACTTTAATTTGCCCAGAAATTCATCAATTTCTTCGAATTTGGACTTTCTCACTCTAACCCTCAATTCGAAATCTTTTGAAAACTCTCTGATTTTGATTGTGTTTCTTGCAATTGAATTGTGCCTTTTTGATCCTAGTATCCTCTATTTATAGATTGCAAGCTCAATTGACGTTTCGTATTGCTTCAGAAACCAATCGATTTTTGCCTCTTCATTTGCACGAATTTAATCCAATAATTCGTGTTTAATTCGTTTTAAAACCGATGAATTGATGATTGATCTTTCATATTCTTCATCAGATCATTCAATGTGGGTAGATGAATCGTCCAATTTCATTAATTCTTGTAAATCATCATTAATGGACAATTGAAGCTTCATAAATTGCATTTTTTTTTCAATTTTTCCAACATGAATTTTGTGACTTTTGGGTTGCTTTTACACATAATTGTGCACTGATCTTTCATATTCCATGTCTACTTTGCAATGGCATCATCAATTTCAACAATTAATGTGTTCTGTCAGTTAAAAATTGATGCAAAGTAAGGCGAAAAGTCACTTTGAGAAGGATGAAAAGGCAAAAAATAAGATGATAAAAAGGCAAAAATTTGCCTTTGCTAGGATTTGAACCTGGGTCCTTGGGCTTGGGTGTGTGTTTGGGTCAATGTGTTTAACCAACAGGCCATTTGGCCTATGCCCTGATCACTTAGCCAACTTTATCAATACTTAAGGCTTTCAAATGATGAGTTTAATTAAACAAATAATTTGTTTAATCAGCTTTAAAACAACTTATAACTAGAATTTTGTATATATCAAGCTCAAATAATAACTTATATTTTTTCTCTCATTTTTTCTTTATTAATTCTCTTTTTTTGCTTTTTCTTGTTTTTTTGTGATTTTTTCATTTTTTTGAGAGCTTAATTATAATACTAATTCTAATTACAAATTAAAGCCTTTAAGTTGGGCAAAAATTGGGTGTCTACAGCTGCCCCTCTTTGTGGTGAAGTTTGAATAAAACTTTTCCACAAAGACAAAAGATAGCTAATTTTTGCCCTTTGACAGAATCTAGGTCGTCAAATGGTATCAACTTGACAGGACGGACATGGTCATTTGGTCTTGGTCACCATCTGGAATGGAAGGACTTCTGAATTTTGTCTTGATCACCATCTTTAATGGAAAGACTTTTGACCTTTGTCTTGATCACCATCTTGAAAGGATGGATTTCTATATTGGACACCATGCTAAACCATCTGTCGAGTTTAGACTTTGATATTTGCTAGGTCAACTGTCGGACCTACACTTAGAAAACTAATAGACCATCTGTATGGCCTAGATTTAGAAAAATAATAGGCCATCTGTCGGGCCTAGACTTAGAAAACTGATAGACCGTCGGTCGGGTCTAGATTTAGAAAAATGATAGGCCATCTGTCGGGCCTAGACTAAAAACTGATAGACCATCTGTCGGGTCTAGATTTAGAAATATGATAGGCCATCTGTCGGGCCTAGACTAAAAAACTGATAGACCGTCTGTCGGGTGTAGATTTAGAAAAATGATAAGCCATCTGTCGGGCCTAGACTAAAAAACTGATAGACCGTCTGTCGAGTCTAGATTTAGAAAAATGATAAGCCATCTATCGGGTCTAGATTTAGAAAAATGATAAGCCATCTGTCGGGCCTAGACTAAAAAACTGATAGACCGTCTGTCGGGTCTAGATTTAGAAAAATGATAAGCCATCTGTCGGGCCTAGACTAAAAAACTGATAGACCGTCTGTCGGGTCTAGATTTAGAAAAATGATAAGCCATCTGTCGGGCCTAGACTAAAAAACTGATAGACCGTCTGTCGGGTCTAGATTTAGAAAAATGATAGACCATCTGTCGGGCCTATGGGCTTTGGTTTGGTCATTTGCCGGACCTATGGGTTTTAATTTGGTCACTTGCCGGACCTATGGGCTTTAATTTGGTCATTTGCCGGACCTATGGGCTTTAATTTTTGGTTTGAATTGGTGCTACTTGAACTGATTCTTGGCTGGACTGGTAACTATAATTCTTAAAGGCAGGATGACGCTCCTTTGAGCAAGTGACCCTAATTTTTCAAACAATAGGACGACGCTCCTTTGAGCAAGTGATCCTAATTTTTCAAACAATAGGACGACGCTCCTTTGAGGTGATCCTAATTTTCAAATAGTAGGACGACGCTCCTTTGAGCAAGTGATCCTAATTTTTCAAACAATAGGACGACGCTCCTTTGAGCAGTGATCCTAATTCTTCAAATAGTAGGACGACGCTCCTTTGAGCAAGTGATCCTAATTTTTCAAACAATAGGACGACGCTCCTTTGAGCAGGTGATCCTAGATATTAGAAGAACAATGACGACTGATTTTTTTGAAATCTTATAATTCGAAAACTGTGCTAACTTGAAAACTTTTCTTGAGTCAAGACTTCTTCTTTTTCATTTTTGTTAAGGCCAAATGCCTTTTTTCAAAACTTTTGAGTTTAAAACTCTTCTCTCTTTTTTTCTCAAAATTATATCTCTTTAAAAATTTAGAGATTCCTTTATTCTTTCTTGTTCTTTTTCTTTTTGAAAAACAAACTTTTGAGAAAAACTTCTCTCTTTTTTTTTTCACTTATTTCATCATTTTTCAATTTTGCTAACAAGCAAAGAATTTTATTGATTTCAAAATTGCTAATGAGCGACAACTTCTCCCTTACTTATTTTCTTTGAAGGTCAATCCTTGGTAGCCTTCTTTTCTCCTCCTTGATTAAGGGGCAACAATCTCCAATTTGACTTTCTTGCCTTTGGGGCAAACTAATTCTCATTTTTTCTTGTCATTCCCATGAACTTGGATTGGTTATCTTATGCTTGAAATACTAAGTTAAAGAGGACTTCCTCCCACACTCTTTGGCTTATTTTCACACATGACTCGAATTCCAAAAATTACAGTCCGTTTTGTAAATGATACATTTTGGTTAATCTATCAGGACTTTTCTTGGGTAAAAAAAATTTGAGCTTTTGGTCATTGGCTTTAATCAAAAGGATATTTCATAAAGGCTTTTTATTTTTGAAAAAAATTTCAATACATCCCGGGTTTACAAGTCAAGAACCCTTAAGGAAAACTTGATAATGCACTTGTTCCTAGTTTCAAGGGTATTAATAAATCAACTTTGATGAGTCTCCAAAGGGTGGAATTTGTGGGTGGGACTTGATGAATTTTGAATTTTAATGATCTTGAGCTATGTATTTTCAAATCATTGATTTTTATCACCTTGTTTGCCTAATATCTTTTTCTTGTTCTCTTTTTTTTTCTTCTTTTTTTTTTCTCTTTTTTTTTTCTCTTCTCTTTTTTTTTTTTTCATTGCCCTTTTGGGAGACGAATTCAAGGTGATTTGTTCTTTTATAGCTCAAAGTGTATGTGCTGTGTATGGTTTGAAATGAAGACTCTTTTTCCTTTCATAGGAAATGATTTATTTGTGTCAATTGACTACTCTTGAATTGATGCGACTAGGTCAAGTGCATATAAGTTATTCCTTTTCTCCTTATTAATGACCCTAACCTCCAAATTGCCCCATTGTGGGGTGCCCCAATGCGGGGTGGTTCTTGACAGGGTTTATTTTTAAGAATTCCTTCTTTTTAGGCCCAACGGGGTTAACAAGGGATATATTTTGGTTATTGAAATGAATGCCTGGTATCATCTTAACCTATGTATCAAGTGCAAAATAGACTTCTTTTAAGGAATGAGCCTTATAAATTTCCTCACAATCACTCAACTCTCAAGTGTTCAGTGGTTAGTGTTTGGTATTTGGTTGCCTCTTTTTTGTCAAAACATTTTCAAGCAATAAAATATCCATAGACAAACATCCATTCAAATTGCCCCAAATATCAATAGAAGATTTCATTATCATTCTTATTACAAAGATAGGCATCAATGTCGATCTTCTTTCTTAAGCTACCTGCCCCTATTGGTGTTGACCGGCACATTCAACTTTTGCATATGATAGGCTACTTTATCAGATGGTAACAACAAACTCTCAATTCTTGATGAAGTGACGCTTGGAAACCCTGTCGGAGTTGGGATAGGATCATTATCATCAATTGGCTTCATAGATTTCAGGAGCTCGGGTTGGATAAGCTTAGCATCGATCAAATCTTGGATTTTGTGCTTTAATCTCCAACAATTCTCCGTAGAATGGCCCGTTTGACCCATGTGGTACTCACATTGGACATTAGGATCATATTTCCTCGGCTTGTACCCTTCCTTTGGGATTTCAAATGTTATCAGATTTTGATCTCTCAATTGGTTAAGAACTTGAATCATTGGAATCTCAAATTGTGTGAGACGCCTTTGCTGTGTCAAATGATCTGGTTTATTTTGGCCCCATGCTTTTGAATTCAAAGGCTTCCTTTCCTGCTCCATATTCTTTGGTTTGTAGCTTGATGATCCTTCTTGAGTCTCACAAGATGGCACTTCGTGAGCATTAAGACCTAAATGTTGGAGTTTATCTAGCACGTGCCCCATAACTCGCTCGAGGGTTTCAATCCTTTCTGTCATTCCTGCAAGTCTTTGCTCTAGCTCTTCATACTCTTTTTGATCTTTCTCTTGTGAATCACTTCTTTGATTTGGCGTGTTACCGAACTCTTGTACATGGAGCATGTTGATTGTAGGTTCTTCATCGTTAACCGCTAGCTCATCAACAAATCGCAATTGGACCGTTTCTGAGTCAATCAAATCCTGAATTCTATTCTTCAGTTCCCAACAATCATCAGTAGCATGCCCCTGTTGATCCATATGGTATTCACAATGTGCATTAGGGTCGTACTTTCGTGGTTTATACCCTGGTACTGGCTCACTAGGGTATAATAATTGATCCTCTTTCAGCTTCTGGTAAATTTGAGATAGAGGAACTGGGATTTGAGTGAATTTCCTCCTAGATTTTTGTGTAGGATTGTTGTAACTCACTACATTGGCTGTGTCCTCTTCTACTTTCGGTTCTTCATTGTTTTGCAGTTTACCAGAAATGAGGGCATTTTCAACTCTGCATCCTGCCACTACTGCTTCTGAGAAACTTGCTGATGCATATCCCACAAGATGTGAAAAGAAAGGTTCATCCAAAGTATTGATGAAATTGCATGTCAAATTGTCACGCCCCAGCGGGTACCCTAAACGTGACAGCCGCCGTACGCAATTTAAAACTTAAGAATGACTACCTCAGTCACTCGAAAGCTTCCATATCGTACAAGGCGTACATTCACAACGAAGGGAGACCGGTGGAGTAATGCATTTAAGACATTGGCAGCGGAACATGCAAAATAACGCTTAATATATTTCATTGAAATAAAAGTCTTACAACTTCTAAGGGGCATTCCCCCGATAATTCAAAATAACATGGTTCTAATATAACATAACTAAAGCTAGAAGATTTTAGAAGAAATCTACTCTACATCTTAAAAATAGAGTTCCTCCAAAAGCTTCTCAAAATAAGGATTCTACCCGAGAAATCAAGGTGGTCTCGGGTGCAAAAGATAATCCTGCAATATCAAAAACCTATAGAAGTATAAGCATGACTAGCTTAGTGAGATATTCCTTACGCAATAGTACTCATAAGAACAATCAAACAAGTTTATTAATCAAGCATATGAATGCAACAACCATATGATCAAACATTACATACGACTATCCGGTTTCGTATGTTTGATGGATTTACCCCTCCATCGGTGGTTAGGGAATGCTTTGAACTGGTCCCGAACAACCTCCTCAAATTTGCACGCGTCTTGGGGTTCCCGAACGTACTATAGTCCCGGGCCTTCCATGCCCAAAGCGATCGATCCGGCTCGGCTACACCTTGAGGCCGTATTCCCCGTATGTCCTAACCCTCAAGATGTAGCTAGGTAGCTTACCATTCCGGTCCCACGCTGAGGAGTAGTAGCAAAACTTCGAAATGAATACTAAGTGATATGCATGAGCAATTTATTATATGAGGATTTCAATATGACATTAAATCATTTAAGGCGATCAAACAATACTTGCACACATAATAATACATACATGGAAACATTTAATATCAATCACAAATCGGGTTTCGATATACCTTATCGTTCATTGATCGCACACAAACGAATCACATACACAATTCCCATAATATCCCGCATGCATATCAATTTTTATCTTTTTCCTAACATCTAGTGCTCTATTCTATAAGCACATGCGCGAATACGTAAGCGAAAGGAAACTCACTCGTCCATAGCGCTCTAGGAGTCGAAGTAATCTCGGGGAAGACAAGGTCGTGATCCTCAACACCTAAAAAAAAGAAATACCAACATGTATTTCATCCAAGATCTATTCAAGATCTATACTTCTATCTTAAAGAATTTGTAAAAATCGTATGGAATGGAAATTCCAATTTAAAATGGCCATAACTTGCTCATTTTAACTCGGAATTCCGCATATTATATACCGATTTCTACCTACTCGAAAAGATCTATCTATTTCTAAGGTTATTTCCATCAAAAGAAGTTATTTGGATCTCGGAATAGTAGCGTACAGATTTGATACGAATTTTCTAAACTTCAAAACTAGAGTTTTCAAACATTACTTCACTCAAGGGCTTTTGTACAAAAATATAGATATATTGTATGGTTGAAAAACCCCTTGAATACGTATATACACTCAAACCATATGCATGAATTTAGTAGTGTTGTCTCAACAATATTCTAGTAATACAATATGCTTTGAAAGTGAGATAAGCTTAATTTTTGTAAAGAAATTAGTTTTGTTAATGAAATTTCTTATTTTACTAAAAGTAATATCTCCTCCTTTTAACTCCATTTCTTAAATAAAAGTGGATTTAATCTCTTTCAAATTTCTATTTCCTTATTTCTAATGTTTTGAAAAAATACTCTTTTCTAAATACTTCATGGTTATATCCACTTTTAAAGAAATCATCTTATAAGTAAATTTTGGAAAAACTTATTTTAGACTTTAGTGTAGGTGGGAAAATTTGACAATTGAATCTAAGAAATCCTTTGTTTAAGTCTAAAGAAACTTTCTTATTATTTGAAAAGAGAATAACTTTACTTTATGTATTTCTTGGTGAAAACCATATATTATTACTAAAACTTGAGCTAGCTTATCTAACTTTAGAAGAATATTTGTTTTAAGATGAATTTCAAATCTTTAAGGAAAATAACTTCTTATGTGACAAAATTTATTTTTATGAAGAGTTCTTATTCTTATTTTTGGAGAAAACTCATTTCTATTATGATTGAGACAATAACAACATATTCATGTATGAATGAGAATATGTAACAACATAAAAAAATAAATAAGAGCATAAAGGTAAAGTCAAGTATTGGGAACCTTAGCTTCATCAAGGAATCCCGGGACTAAGAATAGACTAGTCCTTAAAAGAAAAGAAAAGCAAGGAAATAAAATTGTTTTGACTTGATATGGACAAGTCTAAGACTAGAAAGACTAGTCTTAAGAACAACTTGAAATTAAATAAATTGCAATACTTGAAAGTAAATAAATAACAAGTGAGCTTATATGCTCTAAATAAACATATACATATTATATAGATAGATAATACAAATAATAACAATATCAACATAATAGTAACATAAAGAAAATAAACATGAACAAAAACAAAACATGAATAAATTGTTGCTTCTTTAACTCAATGAGCCTAAGAAACATACACTAAACTCATGTTAAGTTATATGAACATGATGAGTATATAAGAGAAGTTTTACCTAAGTTTATGTGTTGGTTGAAGAAGAAAGAATGGGTTGTTGTATTATGTGGGACTTGGTTTTCTAAAGAAAAGAAGAGACTTGAGAGAGATGTTGGGAGAGGAATTTTGTGGAGTGATTTTGGAGAGTTTTAGTATGAATTTTTGTTGTGTGAAAGAATGGAAGAGGAAGGGGGTATTTATAGATTTTTGGAGTGGAAATTTGTGTGATTAAAATTAAATGAAATTGAAATAAAAATAGATGGAAGAAGAAGAGGATAGGCGCCGGTTTTGAGTGTGTAGGGGGAGAAGAGATAATTATTTTTGTTTGTTTTGTATTAAAAGAAGTAATGTGTAAAGTGTGATGTGATTAAAGTTGTATGGG
Organism: Combretum micranthum; assembly: GCA_024138025.1. Lineage (NCBI taxonomy): Eukaryota > Viridiplantae > Streptophyta > Magnoliopsida > Myrtales > Combretaceae > Combretum > Combretum micranthum. The sequence goes on from JAMXBD010003280.1 coordinate 16,263, forward strand.
GAAGGTAAATTGTAAGGTATAGGTATGGTAGAGTGTAAGAATAGAGTGTAAGAAAAAGTAGAGATAGATGAATAGTAATGAATAGTAGAAAAGTACTATGAATAGTAGACTAGACAATTAAAATACCGGTAGTAAAGAAAATACGCGTAAAAGGCCTATATCTGTTATTTTTAGATACCGAAAAATTCTAAAACTGATATTTTTGAAAACCTTATATTTTTACGGACTATTGGTGTTGTCGGAATATTTTTGCTACCGGTGCTTCGGGGCACGTTTTTCGAAAACTGATCCCGATCGGATCCGAAGGACACCAGAAAAATTCAAATCTGATATTTTTAGGCTTCCCTATGTTATTACGAACCATTTTCCACAATTATCTCAATTTCGTTTTCTAGGGTTTAAGAACACGGGATTGCCGGATCTAGATTCACTAGACTAATCATAGAACTAGGTTAATTTTAGGGTTTCGTTTCAACTTCCGGTTCTTAGGGTTTGCTAATATTATCAAAAAAATCTAGGGGCTTACACAAATCCTTTTCAGGGATTGGGGTAGTGATTCTTGCAGCTAAAATTCTCCATCGTTGGGCACATTCCTTAAAGGTTTCTTCTTTCTTCTTCTTCATATTGTTCAGGTCCCAAATTGAGGGTGCCATTTCAATGTTGAACTTATATTGATTGAAAAATGCTTTAGCTAACTTTTCGCAGGTATCAATTTCTTGGTGATCCAATTGGGCATACCAGGCTAAGGCTGGACCAGTAAGACTATCTTGAAAAGTTTGTACCATCAGTTTGTCAAATTTGGCATATTGCCCCATACGTCGTATGTATAGTCTTGTATGCATATTGGGACACCCGGTTCCATTGTATTTCTCAAATTCAGGTGCCTTAAATTTTCTAGGAAAGTCACCTTCCTCACACTGTGGTAGGCTTAAGATTGCAGATTGGTCAAAGCCATCAAATGTCTTCAATTTTTCAACCAATTTTTTCTCTATCTCCATAACTTGAGCTTCTAGTTCTTTCTTTAGCTCAGCTACATTACACTCATTTTGTATGTCATCTTGATCAATGTGTTGCCCCTCAATTCCTTTCCCTTTCTGTGTCCCTAAGGATCCTTCAGATGTTGTAGGGGTCTTAAGTTGAGCAAGACTCTGTGTTAAAGTCTGCATTTGTTCAGCAACTCTGAACTGGGTTTGTTCCATATCATTGAGTCTCTGTTCAGTAGTCTGATTGGGAGTGTTGTTGTTGTTAGTCATCTTAACTTAATGTGTAAGGGATTAGCTGAACCTGGTCAAAAGCAATTTCAAAGTCTCAATTTGTTCTTGCTAGCAAAATATCTCCTATTTATTTTTTCTTCTTCTTCTTTATTGTTAAAAGAAAGTTTGGAACTTTTATTCTTTTTTATTATTTTTTCAAATTTATCAAAGAATTAATTGTTTGAAAGAATAATGGATATTCAAAAAATTTACAAATGATTATTTAAAACCTAAATTGGAAAAAAAAATTTTGTATTCTAGTTTTATTTTCTATAGTGGTAAAAAAAACAATGACTTTCTCAAAAATTTCGAATTGGGCTAATATTTTACAAAAACAATAGATTTGATGACAACGAATGGAATACCTATGACAAAAAAACTGTGGGTGGAAAGGACCTATCATTATAGGTGAACAATATATACTCTATGGATATATACAAGTTTGACTTTTGTTGGAAAGACCCTATAACTATTATATTCTATACAAGTCTACGATACACATTTTTTCTTTTTTTTAAGGAAAATATATACAAATGCAAAGATGCAAATATGTACATATGCTAGCACACAAATACTAATGGGGATCATGACCAATAGAATTTTGAAAAAATTTATTGGAGTTGTCTTTAAAAACAATGGTTTAAAAACCTTCATCAAATTATTTATATTTATAATCTTATAAAGTCAATTAAAATTAAAAAATATTGCATCACCTTTTTTTTTTTTTTAAGACTTTGTTGGTATTGGTAAAAACTTTTTGTTTTATTTAATTGATTTTTTTTAAAATAAATGATACAACTCCATTTTTTTTTGAAAAAAAAAATTGGTCACATCCCATGTTGAAATGCATGATTTGGTAGGGTTCTATAGGTCCCCCGGTTTAGTGGTACTAAACCAGTGGGAGGATATTTCTTGATCTAGAGGGTGGAAAGCCACAGCCACCGGACCTTACTTCGTCCTCCTCGCTTAGGCTCTTAAAACGGCCTGGGTCCGACCGTATCTAGCACACATTTATGCTAATATGCGGATGCAAATGCAAATGAATAATCTATTGCCCCCCTTTTTTTTTATGCCTGAAATATTAGTATATAATATATTCACAAGACAAATATATGTACAAAGAATCAATAAATGAATAAATAAGACTATTGCCCCTTCTTGTTTTTTTTTTTATCTGCAAGATTAGTATATATATTCACAAAACAATTATCCAAATAATGTACAAAGAATTATAATGTATATATTCACAAAAAATCGAGCAATTTTAAAGGATAAACTTAAAATTTAAAATTCCTAAGTGGCTAGCCCTCTTTTTTTTTTTTTTTTTAAAAAAAATTTAGGTGTCCCCAGTGGAGTCGCCAAGTTGTCGAGCCTGGATTTTCCCACTATCTGGTTCATTTCTCCTAACTCGATTCACATTAAACCCGAACCCATTTAACATGAATCCTCGACTAGGGATTAAAAGAAATTTTAATTTTTGAAAATTTTTTAGAGTCGTCACCCGATATAAATCGGGAAAAATAAAAAGCTAGGATCAATGGGTCGGTTGATCCTATCTTAGCCACTAGTCTGCGAAAATTTGATTTAAAAATCAAACTTTTAAAACTAGATATCATGGATTCGGGGGCTAACCTATTAAAACCAAATGGTTACCACTTTTGGAATTTTAAACTTATAATTTATCCTTTTCATGCTCAAAAACTCAAATGAAACAAAACAAATATTTATAAGTCACATTTTTCTATTTTTTTTTTAGAATATGAATATCAACAAAACATCTTATATTTACAAAATATTTATTCACAATATTATTAAAAAAACAAAATTTTTTTTTCATTTTTTAATGTCGCCCCGCAGGTGCCTACGTACTCGCTAATCGAGATCAAACAAAACGTAGTTCTTTTAAAAAAGAACTTAATTTATTGATCAATTTTATATTTTTGAACTATTCTCACTTTAAATTCATTAAATTTTAAATTTTTATGAAAATCATTTTTGATGATCCTATGATCTAATCAATTGATTTTTTATTTTATGAAAACATATTTTTCTAAGTCCAAAAATCATTTTTTTTATTATTAAAAATTCTGGTTTTGGAAAATCCAATTTTGTCATTTTTATTTATTTTTATCATTATTATTATTTTTTAATAATCATAAATTCACAACATATTCAAAATATTTTTCAATACATTAAAATTATTTTCATGCATCAAATACGCATTTCTAAAATCAATTTATGTATAAATACATGCTAAAAATATTTAAACAAATAAAAAAAATAAATTTATATGAAAAATAATTATTTTGATTTTTTTGGATTTTTCTGAATTTTTCTGAATTTTCTGCTATTTTCTGAAATTAATTATATAATAAAATAATACGGACTGACCTGGGCCATTGGATGGAGCGGATGCGATCTGGATCGTCTGATCTGAAGACCAATTCTAGCCGACTGATCTCGTTGACTCGATCTGGGGCATTGATCACCTTGATCAAATCTGGGCCGTCTGATTTGGATGATTGAATCTGGACCGTTGATCTGCTTGATTGAATCTGGACCATTGATATGCTTGATCAAATCTGGACCGTCTGATTTGGTTGATCAAATCTAGACCGTCTGATCTGGTTGATTGAATCTGGGCCGTTGATTTGGTTGATTGAATCTGGACCGTCTGATCTGGTTGATCGAATCTGTACCGTATAATCTGGTTGATTGAATATGGACCGTCTGATCTGGATGATTGAATCTGGGCTGACCGTTGACCGATGACCGATGACCGACGAACGTTGACCGATGTCCGGCCGGGTTGGGATTTGGATTTTCGGGTCGGACTCGGATATCCGTCGGGGGAGGAAGACGATCACGCAACTTTTCGAGTGCTCGTCGGCCGTCCCTGGTGGTCTTCGAGGCTGGAGGGGTTGTCGGCCCGATGCCTGTGGGGGAGCTGCAGTTGGTGGCGGTGGTGGATCGTGCCCAGATCCACCGTAGACGGCGGTCCGAGGTGGCTGATCGGCGGCAAGAAATGCGCAAAAAAATCCAAAAAATTTCCAGAACTTAATTTGATCAATTTGAACAAATATAAACACACTCGATCATCAAAAACACTCCCTATATCATTCCCATACACTTTAATTTGCCCATAAATTCATCAATTTCTTCGAATTTGGACTTTCTCACTCTAACCCTCAATTCGAAAATCTTTTGAAAACTCTCTGATTTTGATTGTGTTTCTTGCAATTGAATTGTGCCTTTTGATCCTAGTATCCTCTATTTATAGATTGCAAGCTCAATTTGACGTTTCGTATTGCTTCAGAAACCAATCGATTTTTGCCTCTTCATTTGCACGAATTTAATCCAATAATTCGTGTTTAATTCGTTTTAAACCGATGAATTGATGATTGATCTTTCATATTCTTCATCAGATCATTCAATGTGGGTAGATGAATCGTCCAATTTCATTAATTCTTGTAAATCATCATTAATGGACAATTGAAGCTTCATAAATTGCATTTTTTTTCAATTTTTCCAACATGAATTTTGTGACTTTTGGGTTGCTTTTACACATGAATTGTGCACTGATCTTTCATATTCCATGTCTACTTTGCAATGGCATCATCAATTTCAACAATTGATGATGTTCTGTCAGTTAAAAATTGATGCAAAGTAAGGCGAAAAGTCACTTTGAGAAGGATGAAAAGGCAAAAAATAAGATGATAAAAAGGCAAAAATTTGCCTTTGCTAGGATTTGAACCTGGGTCCTTGGGCTTAGGTGTGTGTTTGGGTCAATGTGTTTAACCAACAGGCCATCTGGCCTGTGCCTTGATCACTTAGCCAACTTTGTCAATACTTAAGGCTTTCAAATGATGAGTTTAATTAAACAAATAATTTGTTTAATCAGCTTTAAAACAACTTATAACTAGAATTTTGTATATATCAAGCTCAAATAATAACTTATATTTTTTCTCTCATTTTTTCTTTTTAATTCTCTTTTTTGCTTTTTCTTGTTTTTTTGTGATTTTTTTTTTTTTGAGAGCTTAATTATAATACTAATTCTAATTACAAATTAAAGCCTTTAAGTTGGGCAAAAATTGGGTGTCTACACTATGCCCGTGAAGAGTTTCAGTTGCTCGATGGACTCCTGCTGCTTGTGTGCGTGAAGCTCCTCTGCTGACCGACGTTCCAGACTTCAATTCGTGCAGTGGTTGGAGAAATTCGACTTTCTCTTTTATATATATATTTAATAGATATTAACCAAAAAATATTTTTGCTAATAATAAATTTTATGCATATAACTATACTCGTTATATTACGTTTTATCGAGATAAAATTATCTAAATTACCACAAAACTTTAAATTATTTATATTTTCAAGTTTTTAGTTAAAACTTCACACGATTAATTATTTTTAGTATTTTTAACTTACGTAATTAAATTTCCAAGTTCGATGAATTAAATTAGGAACCCAGTCCTAATAAATTTAAAATTTCCTAACAAGTATAACAGCGGGTTTGAAATTTTCTTTTTAGATCTAATTTAATAATTATTGTTCAGTATTAGTGTCTATTTGTATCTATAATCTTAGTATTTACTTTTTAAATTATTGTTTTATACCGATAAGCTCTATTAATAAACTGTATCTTATCAGTTTTGGAATTTTTAAGCTATTTCTAGTTATGTCTTAAATTATCAGTTCAAGATATGAAATCTCGTTTTTGGTATTTATCAAGGTCTAGAAAATTTTTATTCGGGTTTTTCAAACTAGAAATGATTTTATTACAACTCATAGGTCTATTCTAGGATTTTTATCGGTTTCTAAATTCACTATCTATTTTACGTTTTCTATTTTACTACTGTATACTATTGTGAAAATTTTCAGGGTTTACACAAGCCACCGAAAAGGAATCAATTCTTGCGTGCTAGCGCAGTCTAGAACCTTTCTAGATTGATGAGGAAGATCTGAGTTTTTCTCTCTCTTTTAGGGTTACAGAGTTTCTCTGCCGTCTAATGTGACGTCAAATAGTCTTAACATTAATGAGACACTATCACACCTATTTATATTATGTCAGTATTTTGCACTGACAATAATGCCCCTAATCTTATTAGGGTTGGTAGTGATAGTAAATTATTATTCATAATAATAATTTATTTATTCTTCTCATTGGATTTTTTTAAAAATAAATCACTAACTGGTGATTGGCCTCTAGTACATAAAATAACAATACTTAGTAATTGGCCTAGGGCACAATCACTAACAATCTCCCACTTGCACTAGGCCAAATCACACATATATCTAAAATCCATAATCCCTTTTTGCTTATTCTTTTGTGTGACCCTGTAGGTTCATTTGATATTGGCAGTTAACTTAAAAACCATTTTTCAGTAAACAAAACATAAGCGGCCTCTAGCAAGACATTATGTTTACCCAAATCAAATGAAGATCGGTGATCCGATTTTACCTGTTCTATAACTTATGTCATCATCCTTTTATCTCGCGATATCTAGATCGAATATAAGACATGGACAGTGTCATTCTTATATCATTCAATCTTGTTATTTCTCGATCTCTAAGTGAACTGATAAAACAAATGAAATTGATAACACTTATCAATTCATTTGAGCATGGCCATGCATTTGTCAGTCTCACTTATCGAGGGGCCCAGAGATATCTCTCATAACGAGAGGGAAATCCCATCTTAATCACTCAACTTCCTCTACATGATATACATTATGCCCAAACTTAACCTTTATAATTATCCGGTTAAAGATAACGTTTGATTGAGTTGAAACATAACGTTTCTCATGTTGGAACCTATGGTGATTTCAGGTCTAAGGATACGTTGACATAGTTATTATGAAAATCACTTATGACAATATTCCATGTAGTGATCTCATAGTGGGTCAGTTCAGCACACAGTCATCTAATATGTGCCTATGAGTTTCATTTGTATCACCATACAAATAGACATCCCATGTTTAAAAACTCATACTAGATTTAATTCATTATCATTCCCATAATAATGAGCATCTAGGAACATTTAGAATAATAAATTATTCATGGATTTCTATTATAAAGTAAATATGCAAACAATACAAAAGAAATGTTTATTATATATATATAAATATCAAATGACAATATCCAGATTGCGATCTAAAATCATCCTTGTCAGATTGGAAACTTGCATCTGTGTAACCATTTACAACTAGCTCGTCTTCCAATCCTCCATATATCAAGAATACATCTTTAGTTCTTCTTAAGTACTTAAGAATATTCTTGACTGCTGTCCAGTGAGGTTCACCGGGATCTGATTGGTATCTACTGGTTATGCTCAATGCATATGACACATCTGGTCGAGTGCACAACATGGCATACATGATTGATCCAATAGCTGAAGCATAAGGAATCTTACTCATGCGATCTCGCTCATCTTTTGTCATAGGACATTGAGTCTTGCTGAGATTTATACCATGCGACATTGGCAAGAATCCTCTTTTGAATCTTGCATACTGAACCTATTCAGTACTTTGTCTATATATGCACTCTGACTTAGGCCAATGATTTTTCTAGATCTATCCCTATAGATCTTAATGCCTAAAATATAGGCAGCCTCACCTAAGTCTTTCATTGAGAAACACTTTCCTAACCAAGACTTGACCTTCTGCATGGTAGGAATGTCGTTTCCAATGAGTAATATGTCATCTACATATAGCACTAGAAAGACAATTGTACTCCCACTAATTTTCTTGTAAACACAAGGTTCATCTTCGTTTTTAATGAATCCAAACTCTTTGACTGCTTCATCAAAACGAAGATTCCAACTCCGAGATGCTTGCTTCAATCCATAAATGGATCTTTGAAGCTTGCAAACCTTTCAGATTTTCAGGATGAACAAAACCTCAGGTTGTGTCATATACACATCCTCAAGTAGGTTTCCATTAAGAAACGTTGTTTTGACATCCATCTGCCATATCTCGTAATCATAATACGCAGCAATGGCAATGAGAATCTGATGGATTTGAGCATAGCAACTGGTGAAAAGGTTTCATCATAGTCTATACCATGAGTTTGCTTGAAGCCCTTTGCCACTAGTCGTGCTTTAAAGGTATGCATTTGCCATCCATATCAGTCTTCTTTTTGAAAACCCACTTACACCCAATGGTCTTAGTACCTTCAGGTGGATCAATCAAAGTCCATACTTGATTGTCGTGCATGGATTGCAATTCAGATTTCATGGCATCCAACCATTTCTCGGAATCTGGACCCATTAAGGCGTCTTGATAGGTAGTGGGCTCATCTTGATCTATGAGCAACACATAACGACTATCTGTTATGAGAAATCCATATCTCTCAGGTTGATGTCGTACCCTATCGGACCTGCGTGGGTCTTGTGTTACTTGTGGAGGGTCAACAGGTAACTGTGTGCCTTGTTGACTTTCCAGTGATGGTATTACACTATTTTGTGGATCTTGAACTTCTTCAAGATTTACTTTACTCCCACTGGTTCTTCCACAGATAAACTCTTTTTCTAAGAAATACCATTCCGAGCAACAAACGCTTTGTTTTCAGAGGGATTATAAAAGTAGTATCCTTTGGTTTCTTTTGGATATCCCACAAAAAGGCATTTATCTGATTTGGTCCTAATTTGTCTGAGGCTTGACGTCTCACATAAGCCTCACACCCCAAATCTTGAGGAAAGATAGACTAGGCCTTTTCCAGTCCATATCTCATATGGTGTCTTTTCTACCACCTTAGAAGGAACACGATTTAACGTGAATGCAGCTGTTTCTAGGGCATGGCCCCAAAAGGATGGAGGAAGATCTGTTTGACTCATCATAGATCGAACCATATCTAGTAAGGTTCTATTTCTCCTTTCTGATACACCATTCCACTGTGGTGTTCCAGGTGGAGTTAATTGTGAAACTATTCCACAATTTCTAAGATGGTCATTAAATTCTTGGCTTAGATATTCGCCACCTCGATCTGATCGAAGTACCTTAATGGTCTTACCAAGCTGATTTTGTACTTCATTCTGAAAAGCTTTAAACATTTCAAATGATTCAGACTTATGCCTCATCAAAAGACATATCCATATCTACTGAAATCATCAGTAAATGTGATGAAATACAAATAACCTCCTCTTGCAGCAACGCTTAATGGACCACATACATCGGTATGTATCAAACCCAATAAATCAGTTGCCCTTTCACTATGTCCAGTAAAAGGATCTTTCGTCATCTTGCCTAATAAACAAGATTTGCATATTTCAAATGATTCAAAATCAAATGAATCTAAAATTCCATCTTTATGGAGTTTTGATATGCGTTTCTCGTTTATATGACCAAGACGACAATGCCATAGGTAGATCATATTTAAATCATTGGATTTAAGTTTCTTAGTTTTTATGTTATAGATAGTTTTGTTATCAGGTTTTAGATTCATAACATAAAGACCGTCATGTAAATCAGCATTTGCATAAAACATGTCTTTATTATAAATAGAATATTTATTATTCTTAATAATAAAAGAGAAACCTTCATTGTCTAAACAAGAAACAGAAATAATATTCCTACTCAAAGTAGGAACATAAAAGCAATTGTTCAACACTAACAAAAGCGGGCAAAATCAATTCATAAGTCCCAATAGTTAGAGCAGCAACTTTTGCTCCATTTCCAACTCGTAGGTCGACTTCGCCCTTCTTCATATCTCTACTCCTACTGAGACCTTGTACATTTGTACAAATGTGAGATCCACATCCGGTATCTAATACCTAAGAATTAGAAGTAGATAAATTTATTTCTATAACATAAATACCTGAAGCAGTAGTTTCATACTCTTCTTCTTCTTTAAATCTTCCAAATAGAATTTGCAGTTTCTCTTCCAATGACTTGGTTCATTGCAGTGAAAGCAAACTCCTTCCTTAGGAGGCTTTGGCTTTGGTTTAGGCTTGGGCTTATGCTTAGGCTTTGAACTTTTCTCAGCCTTAGCATTGCCTTTACCTTTCTTCTTCATGCCTTTTCCTTTTTGAACCATCAAGACATCGTTGGGTTTCTTCTTTTTGATATTGACCTCATAGTCTTGAGCATCGAATGCAATTCAAAGATTGTTTTGTCCATATTATTCATTGTATAGTTCATGACAAACTGGTCATAACTATCTGTGTAAGCCCTAGATTTTTTGATAATATTAACAAACCCTAAGAACCGGAAGTTGATGAAACCCTAAAGTTAACTAGTTATACGATTAGTCTAGTGGATCTAGATCGGCAATCCGTGTTCTTAAATCCTAGAAAACGAAATTGAGATCATTGTGGAATATGGTTCGTAATAATATAGGGAAGCCTAAAAATATCAGATTCGAATTTTTCTAGTGTCCTTCGGATCGATCGGGATCAGTTTTCAAAACCGAGCCCGAAGCACGGATAGCAAAAATTTCCGACACACCAATAGATTCGTAAAAATATAAGGTTTTCAAAAATATCAGTTTTAGAATTTTTCGGTATCTAAAAATAATAGATATAGGCCTTTTATGCGTATTTTCTTTACTACCGGTATTTTAATTGTTTAGTCTACTATTCATAGTACTTTTCTACTATTCATTACTATTCATCTATCTATACTTTTTCTTACACTCTATTCTTACACACTACCATACCTATACCTTACAATTTACCTTCCACATATAACTTTAATCACATCATACCTTACACATTACTTCTTTTATTACAAACAAACAAAAATAATTATTTCTCCCCTATAATACACAAATTTCCACTCCAAAAATCTATAAATACCCCTTCCTCTTCCATTCTTTCACACAACAAAAATTCATACTAAAACCTCTCAAAATCACTCCACAAAGTTCCTCTCCAACATCTCTTCAAGTTCTCTCTTTTCTTAGAAAAATCCATTCCCACATAATAACTACAACCCATTCTTTTTTCTTCAACCAACACTTAAACTTTAGGTTAAAACTTCTTTATTTACTCATCATGTTCATATAACTTAACATGAGTTTAGTGTATGTTTCTTGGATCATTGAGTTAAAGAAGCAACAATTTATTCATGTTTTGTTTTTGTTCATGTGTCTTGTTTTCTTTATATTGCTATTATGTTGATATTGTTATTATTGTTTCTAACCTAACTTATCTAAGTATTATGTATATATATTTATTTAGAGCATATAGCTCACTTGTTATTTATTTATTTTTCAAGTCTTGCAAATTATTTATTTATTTACTTATTTTATGCAATATTAGACTAGTCTTTTAGTCTTAGACTTGTCCATATCAAGTCAAAACAATTTTATTTCTTTCTTTTCTTTTCTTTTGAGGACTAGTCCATTCTTAGTCCCGGGATACCTTGATGAAGCTAAGGTTCCCAATACTTGACTTTACTTTTATGCTCTTATTTATTTTATTATGTTGTTTTTATATTTTTCATGGTTACATATTCTCATTCATGCATGAATATGTTGTTATTGTCTCAATCATAATAGAAATGAGTTTCTTAAAATAAGAATAAGAACTCTTTTTAAATATAAATTTTGTCACATAAGAAGTTATTTTCCTTAAAGGTTTGAAATTTATCTTAAACAAATATTCTTCTAAAGTTAGATAAGCTAGCTCAAGTTTTAGTAATATGTGGTTTTCACCAAGAAATACATAAAGTAAAGTTATTATAAAATCTCTTTTCAAAGAAATAAGAAAGTTTCTTTAGACCTAAACAAAGGATTTCTTAAATTCAATTGTCAAAGTTTTCCACCAACACTAAAGTCTAAGATAAGTTTTTCCAAAATTTACTTATAAGATGATTTCTTTTAAAAGTGGATATAACTATGAAATATTTAGAAAAACTATATGTTTCCAAACCACTAGAAATAAATTTATGAAAATCTTGAAAGATTAAAATTACTTTTGAAGATTAATAACTAAGAAATGGAGTTAAAGGAAGAAATACTCATTTATAATAATTTAGGAAATTTTCAAAGTAAAACTAACTTCTTTTCAAGTCTTAAGCTTATCTCACTTTCAAGACATGTGTTTTACAAAACCATTGTTGAGACAACACCAAATTCATGCATATAGTTTGAGTTTATACATATATATACATAAATTCAAGGGATTTTTCAACCATACTATACTATATTTTTGTACAAAAGCCCTTGGGAAGTAAAGTTTGAAAACTCTAGTTTTGAAGTTTGGAAAATTCGTATCAAATCTGTACGCTTCTATTCCGAGACCTAAATGACTTCTTTTGATGAAAATAACCTTAGAAATAGATAGATCTTTTCGAGTAGGTAGAAATCGGTATATAATATGCGAAATTCCGAGTTAAAATGAGCAAGTTATGGCCATTTTAAATTGGGATTTCCATTCCATACGATTTTTACTAATTCTCTAAAATAGAAGTATAGAATTGGAATAGATCTTGGATGAAATACTCATGTTGGGTATTTCTTTTGTTTAGGTGTCGAGGATCACGATCTTGTCTTCCCCGAGGATTACTTCGACTCCTAGAGCGCTATGGACGAGTGAGTTTCCTTTACGCTTATGTATTCGCGCATGTGCTTGTAGAATAGAGCACTAGATGTTAGGAAAAAGATAAAATTGATATGCATGTGGGATATTATGGGAATTATGTATGTGATTCGTTGTGTGCGATCAATGAACGATAAGTATATCGGAACCCGATTTGTGATTGATATAAATGTTTCCATGTATGTATTGTTATGTGTGCAAATATTGTTTGATCGCTTTAAATGATTTAATGTCATATTGAAATCCCATATAATAAATTGCTCATGCATATCACTTAGAATATCATTTCGAAGTTTTGCTACTACTCCTCAGCGTGGGACCGGAAAGGTAAGCTGCCTAGCTACATCTTGAGGGTTAGGACGTACGGGGAATACGGCCTCAAGGTGTAGCCGAGCCGGATCGATCGCTTTGGGCATGGAAGGCCCGGGGACTAGTAGTACGGTTCGTTGGAACCCCAAGACGCGCACAAACTTGAGGAGGTTGTTCGGGACCCAGTTCAAAGCATTCCCTAACCACCGATGGAGGGGTAAATCCATCAAACATACGAAACCGGATAGTCGTATGTAATGTTTGATCATATGATTGTTGCATTCATATGCTTGATTAATAAACTTGTTTGATTGTTGTTATGAGTACTATTGCGTAAGGAATATCTCACTAAGCTAGTCATGCTTATACTCCTATAGACTTTTGATATTGCAGGATTATCTTTTGCACCCGAGACCACCTTGATTTCCCGGGTAGAATCCTTATTTTTGAGAAGCTTTTGGAGGCAATCTATTTTGAAGTTATAGAGTAGATTTCTTCTAAAATCTTCTAGCTTTAGTTATGTTATATTTAGAACCATGTTATTATGAATTATCGGGGGAATGCCCCTTAGAAGCTGTAAGACTTTTATTTCAATGAAATATATTGAGTGTTATTTTGCATGTTCCGCTGCCAATGTCTTAAAATGCATTACTCCACCGGTCTCCCTTTGTTGTGAATGTACGCCTTGTACCGATATGGAAGCTTTCGAGTGACTGAGGTAGTCATTCTTGAGTTTTAATATTGTGTACGGCGGGCTGTCACGTTTAGGGTACCCGCTGGGGCGTGACAGTTTAAGTTGGTATCAGAGCATCAAGATTAGGGAAAGAAACAGTAAGTTAGAAATAGAAGTCTTAAGAATAGGATAAGTTTAAGATTAAGCCATAAGAGTTTTAGGAAGAATCCTAGAATTATAGGAAGTGGGGATTTATGGGAAACACATGTTCTATGACCATACCTAAGATATGTAAGTGGCCCTAGGACTAGTTTACCCTTAAGAAGAATAGGAGGATTTCCAAACCGTTTTAAGCTTAAGAAAACACAACCTTGTAGTTAACTAAAAGAATAGAGTTAACTTGCTTTCTAAAACTAAAAGGAAAATACGTTTACGTAAAAGACTATACAACCAACCTTAGGTAACGCCGGAAAGAGTCACGCAGACGCCATCAACGGATCGAAGGTGACAAGAAGGTGAAACCAACCCCAGATTCCCTCAAGTCTCAACAAAAGGATCGAGAACAAAGTAAGGAGCCATGATGAGAAGAAGACGTCGTATTCACCCAAGACGCAACGCCTTAGTATTAAATCGCAACTAATCAAAAGATGTAGTTAAGGTTTAACAAATAAAAGTAACCTAATGATTTCTTGAAATGAGATTTCTTTGTTTTAGTTTTATTTATATTATTTCTCTTTTTGTGATTAACATGCATGATTTTGATTTCTTACTTTGTAATTTCTTTGAATTGTATTTAATTTCATAATTTCTTATTAAACTCCTATCAATCCCTATTTTGTCAATTTATTTCCTTAAGTTTTGTACCTTGATTTAAATTTCTAGTCTTTATATTTGAGATTTCCGTGATTTCGTAAACGTTAGTATGGAGCGTAATAGAAAACTAAAATCTAAACGATTAAACAGCCGTCCAAGAAGACGTAGGAATAGAGAACAAAGAGATTCCAACAACGTACCAGCTGGAGGAGAGTACCCCCCCCCCTAACCAACCGAGAATAACCCTGCTCCTGCTCCGAACCAGCAAAACGACTTTGCAGCTGCCATTGGACAGATGAACCAGTTATTAGCTATTTTGATTCAGCAACAAAATCAAAATAACCCAGCTCCTGCTCCACCTCAGAATGCTCCTGAAGCTACGGTAGAAGCACCCGGCGAACAGTCACATGCTGCACCATTTCCACCACCACCACCGCCAAGATCACATCAAAACTTGCTCGCCAATTTCATCAAAAGTAATACCTACTTTGATGGAACCTTCGGAAAACCAGCTGAGGCCGAAGATTGGTTGGCCCAGATTGAGAGATCGTTTGATGGTTATGAAGTACCCCACCACTAAGAGTCAGTTTTGGGACATTCATGTTGAAGTTCAATGCTCGCATATGGTGGGAATCGAAGAAGCGAGAATTGCCTGCTCCAGTTACGTGGGATATGTTTCGAGAAGAGTTCTTGGAGAACTACTTTCCAGGGAGCCTTAGAGTTCGGTACAGTGCTGAGTTCTTTAATATTACTCAGAAAGGGAGAACCATCGAGCAGTACGAAACCGAATTCAGTCGCTTGTTGCAGTATGCTCCTGACTCCTATAAGCACAGCGAGGAGTAAAGAGACAAGTTTTCTTGAATGGGTTAGATGAAGACCTAAAGATTCGTTGGTGGAATTTGATGTTAGAAGTTTTAAGGGGCTAGTGGAAAAGGCTAGAATTATTGAAGAAGCCAAAAAGATGAAAACAAAAGCTCCGGAGAAGAAGGTATTTGTGTTTGGAAGGAAGCCATATGAAGGACCAAGTTCTGGGTTCAAAAACAATAAGAGGTTTAAGACCTTTGGAAGTTTCAAAGGAAGTGGAAGCAATCAGAGGGAGGTGACCAAGGTAGATGTCACATGCTGGAAATGCCGAGGGAAGCATTATCCAAAGTCCTGCCCACAATTGCAAAACAAGTGCTTCTTTTGTGGCAGCCCGGATCATAAAATCTTGGAGTGTCCCAAGAAGAACACCAGTGTCTGCTATGTGTGCAAGCAGCCAGGGCACTTTGCAAATGAATGCCCAAAGAGGAAAAATGCTCTTGTGAGGTCATCCAACACCTCGGGAGGATCCCCTTGTCAGAACCAACAATGGCAATGGAATGGGAACCGCTCTGGCACCTCGATGCATGGAATGAGAGTTACAACCTGGAGGGCCAGTGGATGTGCGAGGAAGCAGATGATGAGGAGGAAGGATGTGAGTTTGCTGCCTTGAGGAAGACGAAGGCTATGATCATGGACTCGTTGCAGGTTAGCCTTAACCTTAAGCTTTCGTTTTGTTTATAGTATCTTTTACGCTATTAATCTGTCGCAATAGAATCCCTATACCTCTTTAGCCTAAAGCTTTAGAAAAAAGATAGTATGGTTAGTAATAGTGCGTGTTAAACGCAGGAAGTATACGAGTAGCTAACGAGACCGCTTACGCCTTGTTTGATACCGGAGCCACCCATTCGTTTATCACCCCCAACCTTGCTAAGAGAGTGGATTACCTATAGTCACCACCGCTACCAGCTTCAAGATAAAGACACCCACGGGTAGCGTCGTAACCACCCAAGAGATGTTGAAGGAATGCCCTTTAGAGATCCAAGGTCACCATACGACAAGTGATTTGATCGTGTTGGAGATGAATAAGTATGAAGTAATTCTTGGAATGAGTTGGTTGACCCATGTTAAAGCCACGGTAGATTGTCGAGGAAGAAGGTGAATTTTAAGGATGTAATGGGAAGGATATTGAGTTTAAAGGAGAATCCACGGTCGTAAGGAGGCAAGGATTAAGTTCGCTTGAGTTGGTGACGGATGAGGAGATTGACCAACAAATCAATGCTATAGAAGAAGAAGGTGAAGACCAAAGGTGGAGGATATACCCATAGTCAATGAGTTTCCTGACGTTTTTCCTAAGGAATTACCTGGATTGCCACCAAAGAGGGAGATCGATTTTGAGATTAGCTTGATGCCAAATACCGAGCCGATATCAAAAGCTCCATACCGCATGGCACCGGTAGAGTTGAAAGAACTCAAGAAGCAATTACAAGAGCTTCTGGATCAAGGATTTATACGCCCAAGTGTATCACCATGGGGAGCACCAGTTTTTTCGTTAAGAAGAAGGATGGATCCATGAGGTTATGTGTCGATTACCGGGAGTTGAATAAGGTTACAATCAAGAATAAGTATCCATTACCCCGGATTGATGATCTCTTTGATCAGTTGCAAGGAGCAAGCGTGTTTTCACGCATCGACTTGAGATCTGGATACCATCAGTTAAGAGTAAGGCCGGAGGATGTACCAAAGACTGCTTTTCGAACTCGATATGGACATTATGAGTTCTTAGTAATGTCTTTTGGATTGACAAATGCACCTGCCTTTCATGGACTTGATGAATCGAATCTATAAGCCCTTGTTGGATAAGTGCGTTATAGTTTTCATCGACGACATTTTGGTCTACTCAACCACACGAGAGGAACATGAGGAACACCTCCGTATGGCGCTTCGGACGTTAAGAGAACATAAGTTGTATGCCAAATTGTCAAAGTGTGACTTTTGGTTGGATAAGATCCTTTTTAGGACATGTTGTTTCAGGAAGTGGTATCGGTTGATCCCGAAAAGATTAAGGCAGTGATGGAGTGGAAGCAACCAAACGGTAACGGAAGTGAGAAGCTTTCTTGGACTAGCTGGCTATTATCGAAAGTTTGTAAAGAATTTCTCGACTATAGCCAAGCCATTAACACAACTTACTCAAAAGAATGAGAAGTTCATCTGGACCGATAAAAGAGAAAGGAGTTTTCAAGAGCTCAAGCAAAAGCTTGTATCCGCACCGATACTCGTTTTGCCAAACCCTGAGAAGCCTTACACGGTGCATAGCGATGCATCAAGAAATGGTCTTGGATGTGTGCTAATGCAAGAAGGAAAAGTGATTGCTTATGCTTCGCGACAGTTGAGACCACACGAGCAAAATTATCCGACGCATGACTTGGAGCTAGCTGCCGTTGTTTTCGCACTCAAGATATGGAGGCACACTTGTATGGACAAAGATGCGAAATATATACGGATCACAAAAGCCTCAAGTATCTATTCACTCAGAAGGAGTTGAATATGAGACAACGGAGATGGTTAGAGCTTATAAAGGACTATGATCTTGGAATCAACTATTGTCCAGGAAAAGTTAATGCCGTCGCGGATGCCTTAAGCCGGAAGAATCATGAGGAAGTTGCCGCTTATTGACTGACCAAAAGGAGTTGGTAAGAGAATTCGAAAGGCTAAGTATTGAATTCATTAAGGAGATGTGGAGGTGGAAATATCTAGCTTGGTATGGAACCAACCCTTGTGGAACGAATTAAAGAAGCTCAACGATATGATGAAGTCATACAAAGGATCAAACGGGAAGTGCAAGCGAGAAGTATACTGATTTCACCAGATGACGAGGATGTAGTGAGGATGAAGGGAAGGTTATGTGTGCCGGATGATGAGGATATGAGAAAGGAAATCATGAGTGAAGCACATAACTCAGGATACACAGTACATCCGGAGGAACTAAGATGTATCAAGATCTTAAGAGCCACTTTTGGTGGAATGGATGAAACGGGATGTAGCTGATTATGTGATGAAGTGCCCAACTTGTCAACAAGTAAAGGTGGAACATCAAAGGCCAGGAGGATTGCTAAAGCCTTTGCCGATACCGAATGGAAGTGGGATCAAATCTCGATGGATTTCGTGTGTGGACTACCAAGGACATCGGTAGGTATGATGCCATATGGGTCGTGGTAGATCGCTTGACTAAATCGGCTCATTTCATACCAATCAACATGACGTACTCATGGACAAGCTAGCCAAGCTTACATAAGAGAAATAGTACGTTTACATGGAGTACCTGCCGGGATTGTGTCAGACCGAGATCCCAGATTCGTGTCTAAGTTTTGGACAAGTTTACAAAAGTGTATGGGGACAAAGTTGCACTTTAGCACAGCTTATCACCCCCAAACCGATGGACAATCGGAACGGACGATCCAAACCTTGGAAGACATGTTGCGTGCCTGTGTTATGGAATTTAAAGGAAGCTGGGATGCTCATTTGCCGCTCATAGAGTTTGCCTACAACAACAGCTATCACTCGACCATACAAATGCCGCCATATGAAGCTTTGTACGGACGACGCTGTAGATCGCCTCTGTTTTGGGATGATGTGAAAAGCTCGCTATTGGACCGATTTGGTACAAGATGCAGCAGACAAAGTGAGGAAATCCGACAGCGAATGAAAGAGGCCCAAGATAGACAGAAAAGTTGGGCAGATATGAAAAGGCGAGTTCTCGAATTTCAAGTGGGAGACCATGTGTACTTAAAGATAAATCCAATCAAGAGTATACATCGGTACGCTCACAAGGAAAGTTGAGCCCACGGTACATTGGACCTTTTGAAGTGCTTGAACGAGTGGGAGATCTAGCCTATCGCCTAGCCTTGCCGCCAAACCTGTCAGGTGTCACAACGTGTTTCATGTATCGTCTTACGCAAGCATGTAGCATCCAGAACGAGTAGTAGAGTTGGAGCCAGTGTTGCTAAAGGAGAACCTCACTTATGAGGAACACCCGTACAGATTTTGGATAGAAAAGTCCAAAAGCTTCGGAACAAAGAGATCAAATATGTCAAAGTCCTCTGGAGGAATCACACCCATGAGGAGGCAACTTGGGAAGCCGAGGATGAGATCCGACGCAAATATCCGAATCTTTTCGAGGAATCAGGTACGATAGCCAAGTTTTGAGGACAAAACTTTCTTTAAGGAGGGTAGGTTGTAAGCCCCTAGATTTTTCGATAATATTAGCAAACCCTAAGAACCGGAAGTTGAAACGAAACCCTAAAATTAACCTAGTTATATTAGTCTAGTGAATCTAGATCCGGCAATCCCGTGTTCTTAAACCCTAGAAAACGAAATTGAATAATTGTGGAAAACGGTTCGTAATAATATAGGGAAGCCTAAAAATATCAGATTCGAATTTTTCTAGTGTCCTTCGGATCCGATCGGGATCAGTTTTCGAAAACCGTGCCCCGAGCACCGGATAGCAAAAATATTCCGACAACACCAAAATTCGTAAAAATATAAGGTTTTCAAAAATATCAGTTTTAGAATTTTTCGGTATCTAAAAATAACAGATATAGGCCTTTTACGCGTATTTTCTTTACTACCGGTATTTTAATTGTCTAGTCTACTATTCATAGTACTTTTCTACTATTCATTACTATTCACCTATCTCTACTTTTTCTTACACTCTATTCTTACACTCTACCATACCTATACCTTACAATTTACCTTCCCCATACAACTTTAATCACATCACACTTACACATTACTTCTTTTATTACAAAACAAACAAAAATAATTATTCTCCCCCCTATAACTCAAAACCGGCGCCCCCCATGTCCTTCCTCATTTTTTTTCAATTCCAATTAATTTTAATCACACAATTTCCACTCCAAAAATCTATAAATACCCCCTTCCTCTTCCATTCTTTCACACAACAAAAATTCATACTAAAACTCTCCTCAAAATCACTCCACAAAATTCCTCTCCCAACATCTCTCTCAAGTTCTCTCTTTTCTTAGAAAATCCATTCCCACATAATACTACAACCCATTCTTTTCTTCTTCAACCAACACATAAACTTTAGGTAAAACTTCATTTTCTCATCATGTTCATATAACTTAACATGAGTTTAGTGTATGTTTCTTAGACTCATTGAGTTAAAGAAGCAACAATTTATTCATGTTTTGTTTTTGTTCATGTTCTTTTTTCTTTATGTTACTATTATGTTGATATTGTTATTATTGTTTCTAACCTAACTTATCTAAGTATTATGTATATATTTATTTAGAGCATATAAGCTCATTTGTTATTTATTTATTTTCAAGTCTTGCAATTTATTTATTTACTTGTTTTATGCAATATTAAGACTAGTCTTTCTAGTCTTAGACTTGTCCATATCAAGTCAAAACAATTTTATTTCTTTGCTTTTCTTTTCTTTTGAGGACTAGTCCATTCTTAGTCCCGGGATACCTTGATGAAGCTAAGGTTCCCAATACTTGACTTTACTTTTATGCTCTTATTTATTTTATTTGTTTTTTATATTTTTCATGGTTACATATTCTCATTCATGCATGAATATGTTGTTATTGTCTCAATCATAATAGAAATGAGTTTTCTTAAAGAATAAGAACTCTTTTTAAATATAAATTTTGTCACATAAGAAGTTATTTTCCTTAAAGGTTTGAAATTATCTTAAACAAATATTCTTCTAAAGTTAGATAAGCTAGCTCAAGTTTTAGTAATAATATGTGGTTTTCACCAAGAAATACATAAAGTAAAGTTATTATAAAATCTCTTTTCAAAGAAATAAGAAAGTTTCTTTAGACCTAAACAAAGGATTTCTTAAATTCAATTGTCAAAGTTTTCCACCAACACTAAAGTCTAAGATAAGTTTTTCCAAAATTTACTTATAAGATGATTTCTTTTAAAAGTGGATATAACTATGAAATATTTAGAAAAACTATATGTTTCCAAACCACTAGAAATAAATTTATGAAAATCTTGAAAGATTAAAATTACTTTTGAAGATTAATAACTAAGAAATGGAGTTAAAAGGAAGAAATACTCATTTATAATAATTTAGGAAATTTTCAAAGTAAAACTAACTTCTTTTCAAGTCTTAAGCTTATCTCACTTTCAAGACATGTGTTTACAAAACCATTGTTGAGACAACACCAAATTCATGCATATAGTTTGAGTTTATACATATATATACATAAATTCAAGGGATTTTTCAACCATACAATATATCTATATTTTTGTACAAAAGCCCTTGAAGTAAAGTTTGAAAACTCTAGTTTTGAAGTTTGGAAAATTCGTATCAAATCTGTACGCTTCTATTCCGAGACCTAAATGACTTCTTTTGATGAAAATAACCTTAGAAATAGATAGATCTTTTCGAGTAGGTAGAAATCGGTATATAATATGCGAAATTCCGAGTTAAAATGAGCAAGTTATGGCCATTTTAAATTGGATTTCCATTCCATACGATTTTACAATTCTTTAAGATAGAAGTATAGAACTTGAATAGATCTTGGATGAAATACTCATGTTGGGTATTTCTTTTGTTTAGGTGTCGAGGATCACGATCTTGTCTTCCCCGAGGATTACTTCGACTCCTAGAGCGCTATGGACGAGTGAGTTTCCTTTACGCTTATGTATTCGCGCATGTGCTTGTAGAATAGAGCACTAGATGTAGGAAAAAGATAAAATTGATATGCATGTGGGATATTATGGGAATTATGTATGTGATTCGTTGTGTGCGATCAATGAACGATAAGTATATCGGAACCCGATTTGTGATTGATATAAATGTTTCCATGTATGTATTGTTATGTGTGCAAATATTGTTTGATCGCTTTAAATGATTTAATGCATATTGAAATCCCCATATAATAAATTGCTCATGCATATCACTTAGAATATCATTTCGAAGTTTTGCTACTACTCCTCAGCGTGGGACCGGAAAGGTAAGCTGCCTAGCTACATCTTGAGGGTTAGGACGTACGGGGAATACGGCCTCAAGGTGTGTAGCCGAGCCGGATCGATCGCTTTGGGCATGGAAGGCCCGGGGACTAGTAGTACGGTTCGTTGGAACCCCAAGACGCGCGCAAACTTGAGAGGTTGTTCGGGACCCAGTTCAAAGCATTCCCTAACCACCGATGGAGGGGTAAATCCATCAAACATACGAAACCGGATAGTCGTATGTAATGTTTGATCATATGATTGTTGCATTCATATGCTTGATTAATAAACTTGTTTGATTGTTATGAGTACTATTGCGTAAGGAATATCTCACTAAGCTAGTCATGCTTATACTCCTATAGACTTTTGATATTGCAGGATTATCTTTTGCACCCGAGACCACCTTGATTTCCCGGGTAGAATCCTTATTTTGAGAAGCTTTTGGAGGCAATCTATTTTGAAGTTATAGAGTAGATTTCTTCTAAAATCTTCTAGCTTTAGTTATGTTATATTTAGAACCATGTTATTATGAATTATCGGGGGAATGCCCCTTAGAAGCTGTAAGACTTTTATTTCAATGAAATATATTGAGTGTTATTTTGCATGTTCCGCTGCCAATGTCTTAAAATGCATTACTCCACCGGTCTCCCTTTGTTGTGAATGTACGCCTTGTACATATGGAAGCTTTCGAGTGACTGAGGTAGTCATTCTTGAGTTTTAATATTGTGTACGACGGGCTATCACGTTTAGGGTACCTGCTGGGGCATGACAATCTGTCAATGAATTTAGGATCAAATCAGTAGCAAATTCCTGACTTATTGGAAAACCAAGCCTATCGAGTTGATCAATATAGCCTTTCATCTTTAGGACATGGGCACTCACTGAACCTCCTTCCACCATCTTACAAGAATGTAAGGCTTGGGTAGTCTCATACCTCTCATGCCTAGCTTGCTACTGGAACATTTCCTTAAGATGGAGGATCATCTCATAAGCCTCCATGTTTTCAAGACCCTTCTAAAATTCTGGACTCATGGTTGCAAGCATTAAGCATCTTACTTCCAAAGAGTGATCAGAATGCTTCCTATAAGCATCCTTTTCAGCTCTTGGAGCATTAGCGGGAGGTTCCTCTGGAATGGCTCATCAAGGACATAAAGTTTCTTTTCGTGCTTGAGAACAATTCTCAAGTTTCTGAACCAATCAAAAAATTGGTTCCAACCAGCTTGTCCTTCTCAAGAATAGATCACAATGATATATTTGATGTGTTGTTTGTAGCCATTGATCTACAATTAGATATGCAAAGTTTATTTTAATACATATAATTGAGGCATAAAATTAAAACTCCCACTAAATCAATAACCCTCTTTATTAATGTACTTCATATTTAGTTATTGCATTTTAGTGGGCTAAGATCCATATTTCACTTAACTCTAAGTCAGATTTGGCATGACACTTAAAATTAAGTTGTTTAGGTAGGTAACTCTTTACCAATTACATCACATGTAATTCTTAGATTGTTTATGGAATTTTTGACATCATATGTCACTGCATATTTAAATTCCATCTAATGCCTTAGGCCCAAAACCATTTTGATAACCTAATTAAGTTTAACCATATTAAACTTATGAGTAGCACTATTACTCATCCTGCCTTACTATGATAACCTAATGCACTCTACTTTGGCAGACCTACATTATGGTGATCGAAGTCTTGACAGGTGTTTAGTTATGGGTGGCATTCAACTTAAAATTATTGAGGGATTTTAATTATTTAATATTCCATTTTATCATCATGTATGATGGATAGTAAACATACAAAGTGGTAAATATAGTATCGCATACATATACAAATATCATCTCACATGATACATCATGCTTATATAAAAGAAAATGTGTCATAGCATGGCCCTTTGATCTATATTGATCTTCATAAGCCAATATGAAGATTAATGGTCCAATCCTAAGGTGAAAACCATCTTATATGGTCATGAGTTGAAAACTTTCTTGTATCTTCGTCTTGATCCTTACTTCTCCATCATCATGGATTAAGGAAGGTCATCATTACATCTTCATGTATTTTATTACAATAATAAAAAATACAAAAAGTCCTACAACTATTTACAATAAAACAAAAACGACACGCAGGCCGTATATATGAAATCACAACCCATAAAAATAAAGGAATAGAACCTGCCAATCACATAGGTCTTAGGGCCATGCTATGCACCATATACATAACATAAGCACATATAATAGTCATACACATAAATACAACATTTCATAAGTACATATTATGTTAACTATTATTTTATTATGGAAGGTTGTCATACACCTTGCAAGGCTCAAGGGGACAGCCTTGTGGGGGTCAAGGGTAAGGGAAAACCTTTTGAAAAATTAAAATTCCTTTTTCAAAACCCTTAAAAATTATATCTAAAACATTCATGAAAATCCTTTCTTAAAACTCATAAACTGTTCAATGATTGAACAATTTTTTTTTTTTTAAATAACCAAAATCTGCTCAACAATTAAACCATATCATATATGTAAAAGACTTAAAATCTATTGTACAATATATATATATATATATATAAACATATCAGATCAACGAGATTTTTATAAATCAAGACTATGGGGGAATCTCAGATGCATGTATCGAGCCTAGATTTTCCCATTATCTGGTTCATTTCTCATAACCCGATTCACATTAAACCCGAACCCATTTAACATGAATCCTCGACTAGGGGTTAAAAGAAACTTTAATTTTTGAAAATTTTTTAGAGTCGCCACCCGATATAAATCGGGAAAAAATAAAAAGCTAGGATCAATAGGTCGGTTGATCATAACTTAGCTACTAGTCTGCGAAATTTTGATTTAAAAACCAAACTTTTTAAACCAGATATCATGGATTCGGGGGCTAACCTATTAAAACCAAATGGTTACCACTTTTGGAATTTTAAACTTATAATCTATCCTTTTCATACTCAAAAACTCAAATGAAACAAAACAAATATTTATAAGTCACATTTTTCTATTTTTTTTATAATATGAATATCAATAAAACATCTTATATTTACAAAATATTTATTCACAATATTATTAAAAAAACAAAAACATTTTTTCTTTTTTTAATGTCGCCCCGTAGGTGCCTACGTACTCGCTAATCGAGATTAGACAAAACGTAGTTCTTTTGATTTTATAAAATTTTTAATTTGTTTGTATTTTTTATTTTGGAACCCGCCAAGTTTAAGTTTTTAATTAATTTTTATTTTGGAAATTCCTAAAGAAATCTAATTTTTATGTTTTTGTTTTTGAAAATTCCTAAAAGATACTAATTTTGAAAAAAAACCTATTTATTGTTTTTGTTAATTTAGAAAATAACTAAATGATATTTATATAAGCTAAGAAAACCTTTTTTTTTTAATAACAATATACTAGATATTTATATATATATGTAGAAAAAGGTAAAAAGAATTTCTGTTGATTTTTCAAATTTTTTCATTTTTAAGTATAAAAAAAATTTACAAAGGTGAGAGCTAAATAATAGATTATTAATACCACAAGCATGCATCAAACATATATTATAAAAAAAAACTTAAAAGATAATATTCCTAAGATTATTTTTTTTTAATGGTTTATATTCAAACTTATCCTAGAAAATTTTTTTATTAATATACACAAACATGCACAAATATAAGTTTATTGATTTTTATTTTTAATTTTATCTTTTTAACCCAAAATCATATTAAAACTATACCCTAAATTTATTTAATTTAATAAAATTGTAGTATGCATCTCAAATATGTATTTTTTTTATTTTCATATCTATAAATATATTTTTTTATTTTCTATTCAATTTTCTTTTTTCATTTTACCATTTTCTATTTTTTTTAATGCATCTAATAATAATAATACTACTAACTAACTAAAAAAAACATTGAACCTTTTGAATTGGTTTCCGAAAGGCTGTTGGGTTGATCTGGTGGTGGTGGTTTGAGTTGACGATGGTTGTGGCTGCGGACGGTGGCTGGAGCAGCAGTGGCTGGTGGTGGTGGTTGCTAGCGACGGTCGGAGCTGGATGTTGATCGAAGCGGCTGTGGTTGGAACGGAAGTAGCTGATGCAGCAGTGGCTGTGGTCTGAGTTGAGTGGTGGTCGTAGATGAATGGTTGGAGTGGTGGTTCTGGGTTCCTTTGATTCTTCCTCTCTTTTTTTATTTTGTTTTCTTTTGAATTTTTTTCTTTTTTTTTTGATCTTTTTTTTCTCTTCTGTTCGAAATTTTTTTTCGAATCTGGATCTTGTCTTGAGGAGGATCGGGGTTATGGTTTATATAGGGCTGGAGGGGAAGTGAAACGGATCACGACCATTAATGGCCGTTATAAAACTTGAATTCGGCCGTTAATGGCTGTCGGTTACAAAACTTGAATTCGGCCATTAATGGTCGTCGGTTACAAAACTTGAATTCGGCCATTAATGGCCGTCAGTTACAAAACTTGGATTCGGCCATTAATGGCCGTCCGTTACAAAACTTGGATTTGACCGTTAATGGCCGTCCGTTACAAAACTTGAATTCGGCCGTTAATGGCCGTCGGTTACAAAACTTGAATTCGGCCGTTAATGGCCGTCGGTTACAAAAAGTTACAAAACTTGAATTCGGCCGTTAATGGCCGATCGTTACAAAACTTGAATTCGGCCGTTAATGGCCGTCCGTTACAAAACTTGAATTCGGCCGTTAATGGCCGTTGGTTACGAATTGATTCGAAGGATCAAGTTACAAAATTGCCAACATAATTCGTTTTAAAGTACATTGATGATTAAATAAGTGTCTTTTGATCTTCCTCTTTCTTTTTCTCTTTTTTCATTTTCTAAACTTCTAAAAACTTATTTACTAAAGATGGGGTTATTATTTTAGATTTCTTAATTTTCAAATTTTTATATTCTTTTCCAATTTTGTAATTTTTTTATTTTTTAATTTAGCTAATTTATTTATTTTTTTTATAATTTTCAATTTTTATTGTATTTTCTACCTTTTTATTATTTTTATGATTTTTTTATTTTTTTATTTTCAAAAAGGGGGCAAAAATGGGGTGTTGACAGCATGCAAATCAAATTTGCAAACGGTTCTAGATTAGCAATTGAATTTTTGTTTTAAGAACACGCTAATTCCAAACAGTTCCGACATACAAATCAATGCGGATCTATTCACATAATTTATACAAATTAGATGCCCAATCAGGTATACGATCATATGGTATGATGGTGCATCGTTTTCTTTTTTAAATATTATCATAAACATCCAAAAATGGATGCCGATCAAAACCACAATTACAAAACAGATGAAAAAATTTACTGATATAGGCGCTATATATATATATATTTACAATTTATTACGTGCGGATCAAATCCACAAAAACTGTCAATATAAATGTGTAAATACTATTCGAAAATTCCAACGTGTTCCTGACGCGCATACAAATTAGATCTGCTCAGTTTATCTACATCAAATGCTTTTGGAATAAAATTAGATCTCCAATTCCAGATGCGGATCTCATCCGCATAAAACTATAAACATTTGTGGAACTCATCACATAAACTTTTCCACACAGATAGTACATATTAATATACATATATCATACGAAAAAGAATTTGATTGAAATAGCAAGTGGCTCTAATACCACTGTTGGAATTTTGGGATCAAGATGCAGTGGAAATATGTATATTTTTCGTAAAAATACGAACCCTAAATCCCAATTTTGGATCCATGCAATTCAATCAAATTAAAGTGAAATAGAATTACCTTTTTGACACTTTTTTTAAAATTTGGATCTTGAGATGCTACAAAGCAAACACCCTCTACTTCGTCCACCGAACAAGCCACCCAAAAGGAATCAATTCTTGCGTGCTCACAGTCTAGAACTGTAAACCCTGGAAACTTCCATAATATGAGATGATTAGATTAGAATTATGAACTAACTAGTAAACCTAGAATTAACAAAAATCCAAGATTAGATACATAATTTAAAATTTGCTGATTAGGATCCATATAATTAAATAAAGAATTCTTTTGACCTCAACTGATACCAAAAACGGATTTCGTATCTTGAATTGATAATTCAAGATAATTAAAGGAAACTTCAAATTTCAAACCGAATCCTTGTCAAACAAACAGATTAAATGGGAAAACCTAAATATACAATTAAGTGCTACTTTGTATCTAACAAAGACCAGACTAAAACAAAGAATAGTAATGAACCTATACATTACTTGAACCCTAAAAATTTGAGATTCCTAGTTAGTAATAAACTATATTGATAAGATTTTCATAGTGGGTATCCAAATAATACATATAACTAATTTAGCTTATATCAGTAGTAATATTAAGTAAACGACCCAATATGTTTATAGTTAGAAATCTTATAATAAGATAAAACCGTTAGAATTATAAATACCCAATAAAAACATAAATATACAATCAAGTCTAGACTTCAAAACAAAGATTTGAACTACACTAGTATTCAAATTAGGGTTTTCTTAAGCCCTGAAGCCTGAAACATATTGACCTAACCAGCTTAGAAACCCTAAATCGTAGAGAAAATCATTTTCAACAAATGATCACGTAAAATTAAAACTTAAATTTGTATTGTTTGATTACTAAACATCTTGTAGGATCCATTAAAAATATTTTTGTATATAAACTTACATATATAAGCTAAATTATACCCATATTAGTGTAAAAAATTACCGAAAATTTAACTAAATAATATCTAATTAATATCTAAATAATATATACATATAATCAACTTGCAGGAGAGTTCTTCAATTTTTTTTAAGGGCTTTGATCTTCTAGAATAATGTGAGCCGAAAACTTCCTCAATAATTAATACCAAACTCAATACAAATCTACCTCTAACCCAATCTAAACTTGCCAAATCACCCTTGCATTAATGACAACAAAACAAGCTGATGAAACAGCCACAATTATAAGCAATTTGGATCAATTATGGAGGAGGAAATACGGCCAAACGTTTACATTTTGCCTCTATATATACATATACCAAGAACATTAAAAGGAGAAGCAAACGAACACCACCTTCCTTTAAACTTTCCATAATCAAACCACTCAATATTAGTAGTCGAATCAGCCTGAGAATCGGATTTTAAACACATCAACCAACCCAGTTCGAAATTAAGAAAAAAAATGAGAAAAATGCTTAAAAAGAGCTCAAGGTAAGTTGATCTAATTTCGTGTGTTTTCTTTCGAATCTAAGGATTGGGATTGACTTCTGAACATCTTAGGAACCTAACCAAGTCCATTAGAAGCTTCGGATTTCATCGAGCAGCCACGACGAAGGTGATTTTTGAAAACCCTAACCAACCTTGATGATTCGAAAAAGCTTGTAACATGTTGTTGTTTTGTTGTTTTATGGAGATATATAAGTAGTTTGATGTTTTAGGAGCTCATAGGATCCAGAAAACCGACTTTCTAACGTTGGAATCAATCGGATCTCATCGGGAAAAATGATGAACAGTACTTCCCCGATGAGCACGGGGGGAAACACGGGATGTGTTCCACCCGTGTACCCCTCGGCGATAATTAAAAAAAATGAAATTATTTAAATTTAATTATAGAATGATTAATAATATAAATAATTTTGGAATTATTTTATTCATTTATTTGTTTATTTTTCTGGAAAGGTTATAAGTGATATTAATATTTAGTAATATAATTTCAGAATTTTTTAATTATTTAAATTTAAAATAAATTATTTTCTAGTATTATAAAATATATGATATTTAAATATTTAACCTATTAATATTAATCAGAAAAGAATTTTTAGAGATATAAATCACCCTTATTAATTAACTTAGGTATAATAAGTTTTCTAATTATAATTATAAATATTCTTAATATTATTAAAAGAATTTTTAGATTTTTTGAAAATATAATTTCTGAAATAATATTATATATGAATATTAAAGTTATTTTGGTAATATTATTTAATAATAACTTACAATTAGTATGAATTAAAGTATAAGACAATTAATACAAATACTAATATTATGAAAAGTAATTATTTTAATTTATTTTATTTTGGAATAATTATTGTTGTTATTATGCTTATTATTAATATTATCATTATTATTATTGTTATTATTATTATTATTATTCTTATTGTTTACGGTAAGAAGAAAATTTTTGAAATATTTGTAATTGAGTTAATAAATCCTTATATTAATAAATCTATTTTCATTAAGATTGTATTTAATTAGTTTATAGGAAAAATTTTACGAGCCTAGTGAATACTAAATATGTATTTAAATAAATAATAGTAAGTAATTAGACAACAATGGAAATTTAAATAATCCAAATTTGTGAATATAGAGATATCTATATTTTACAAGAAAAATTTCTTAAGTAAATAAAAAGAAAACTAATAGTTCTAGACAATGAAAATGAGTTAGCTAAATTATTAAACTTCTCGAGTATCCAATCAATAAATTTAAGTATCAAACCAAAATCAAATTAAGTAACTTGAGATGACAATGATTTAGTACTTAAGGTTATTCTCAAAGAATTAGTTGATGGTAAAAAGCCCAGCAACCCATTAGGATACTTAAATATTTATAGGAGCTAGGTCATATAGTCTTGTATAATTAATAACTATATTACTCGTCTCAATAGGTAACTTGGGTATTGGTGAGGACTTTCCTGACGATTACTACGACTGAATAACATGGGCAAGTGAGTAACTCAGTCTTATTATATTGGTTGTGCTTGTAAAGTTAGTGAATCTTAAATAAAAGATAATAAATTTGGTGTACTGTTTGGTTTGTGAAAACTGTGTATGGTATTATATTGATTGCCAAGTCACTCTTATAAGTGATAATAGAGTTGTATATGTCTGTATTGCCTATATAATATGATTGAGTGTCTGTAATGCTTGATCACCTCCAAATTGATTAAAAACTATTGGTACCATAGAGAAAATTTGTCATGCATTATATATTTTACATAAATAGCATTTGAGTAAGTGGTAGCCTACTACGTGTTAGTTTTTCGGATCTCTGGTAATACTTAAATTATCTAGGCAAGAAAGCTATTAGTTAATTGCAAGATTACCTTTGTTCTGTTAATACCATAGGAACTAAATGGTAAATGAAGGACGCCGCTTATGGTATTACATGGAAATAGCTAACACTTAGCGGAGTTTCTAAAGCTAAAACAGGAAATAGATGATAAAACATGATAAGTTTAAAGAGATAACTAAATTGAACATTATTATTTCCTGAAAGCTTAGTCTTTCTTGGGTAGGTGAACCATAGATTGTGATCCTTCAACCCCGATGAGAGGGCGTAAATCTTCATCCTGTTTGGATTCCGGGTTATCCAAGCTTGTAATGTTCATATGTTTGATTGGTGCATTTCATATGATTGATAAATAACTTGTATGTAATATGTGGTAAATTCTAGTTATTCACTGAGCTTGTATTTTAACTCACACTCCAACAATCCTTTCAGGTTTACTGTACGACCCTGGCTCATTACTAGCAGGAGCATGGTTCCGGTAAGAGATTAGAAGTTAGAAGCTTAAAGACTAGTATAGGATTAGAATATCTGTATCTGTATTAATCTTTTTGATACAGGTAATGTGCATTAGAATCATTAGCTAAGGATTGTAAGGATTTATAAAGCATATGGTCTGTAATATCTTATTTCGTGATAGTTGTTTACTAATTTATACCTTATATATGTTTGTTCATCCTATCCAACCAACTAAAAGATCTTGTTTATTGAAATCATGTCATTCCTGGAAGGTAAACTAGTAATGAAAATCAAGTGTTTCTTGATTACTATTATTAGGATACCCTCGGGGCGTGACAAGAACCTTTCTAGATTGATGAGGAAGATCTGAGTTTTTCTCTCTCTTTTAGGGTTACAGAGTTTCTCTGCCGTCTAATGTGACGTCAAGGAGTCTTAACCCTAATGAGACACTATCACACCTATTTATATTATGTCAGTATTTTGCACTGACAATAATGCCTCTAATCTTATTAGGGTTAGTAGTGATAGTAAATTATTCATAATAATAATTTATTTATTCTTCCCATTGGATTTTTTTTTTTTTAAAATAAGTCACTCTGGTGATTGGCCTCTAGTACATGAAATAACAATACTTAGTAATTGGCCTAGGGCACAATCACTAACAACTAGGAGTAGTTAATATAGATAGAAGATAATATGTGAAGCTAGATATGTGTTTGAAGCTGGATTAAAGGTACCTTAGACTACAATTTTGCAAAGTGCAAAACAGAGAAAATATAAACTTTTCGAAAAAGTTTGTTTTGCGTTTACGCCGGCATCTACTACTTCAACGCAGTTAACGTAGATGCAGTGTTAAATGTGATCAGAATCTATTTCTTAATGCCGGCCTTAACACCGCCAGCGTATGTTTCCAACACTGTCGGTATTCAGCTCAAATTTGCTGGTGTAAATTGCCAACGTATCCTTTGAGTTTTTACAAATTTAAAATTCTTCATTTGTCCTTCTTTACTTCATATATGGTCTTCTAATAAATCTATAAGTTATATAAACATGTTTTATGTGTGAATTAAATGTTAAAGCTATATGTTAGGTTCATTGAATCTACTTGTATAGTTAACTTAGAATTGTGTGTTGTATATATGTTCTACATTCGATTATTAATTTGATTTGATATTTCTTATTACAGTTAAAAGTTATTTGTTAATTCCCCTCTGAGTGGATATAGTGATACCCTATTGGGTACAGGTATGCAATAGCTTGCTTGTTGTATGCCAGGAATAGGCATTACTAAATTTGACTTAATTCAATTTGACTAAATACTTTGATGAACTGGATGTCTATTACGTTGTTTAATCTGGTCTGAGGAGCAACAAACTTATCATGATGCAATGACATGTTAGTATGTAAGGACCCGCTATTACCCCTAGTTGAAATAAGCAATAGCAGTTCCCTAACCACATATAATCTGCAGAATTATATGCAAAGTTGTCTTAAAAGGATTGTTTGATGAATTGTTCACCTAATCTTAAAGGATAAATCATTTTAAGAAATAATTACTTAGTAGCTTTTCAAAAGATATTAACATATATATATATATATACACAACTTCAAACAAAAGCAGATCAAGCTAGATATATACATGCATATATTACATCCACAGGCTTCTTACAAGCCTTAAACAAAATAACAAAATATAATCTTAACAAGCTCTTAACATACATCCATTCTAACTAACTATCTAGTCTATTACAAAAAGAATGGTTCCGTCCAGTCCTGGTCAAACTCTAGTCCTCATATTGCTCCAAGAAGACCTCAAAATCGGAGCCGTAACCCATGCTCGCATAGGACTCATCCAGGTCATCACCTGAAATTGTTGAAAGAATGAGCCAGAGGCCCAGTACACAGCAACGAATACAAAAGCGAGATGAAGCACACAAGCCTAGTCTAGATGCAAAATGCAACATCCATCCAATTATTCTTTAATCTTTAATTAATCAATCAACACGGGAGTATTCAAACTCCGGACAACAGGATCGCGAGGGAACCTGAGTAAACACTCGGACGCTCAGGGGGTTGATATAAGTAGTTCGGGTACTCATACCATCCTAGATATCATTAGGTCAAAGAGAAAGTAGCTTCCTCCAGGGTTAATAGCCTTACTTAGCTCTATTTATACTCAGTCCATATCATAAATATAGTTCACCCGTTCTCATAAACGTTTGAACTAAATTATGGTTCCGACCAAGTTTAAATAAATTTTCACCGATCTATACCCCCGTCGACTACCGCCGTACCACTTAATGAAAGTCCATCTCATATGACAGGAGTGGCCTAAGCGCCTAGATTTACCGTGCTTCAACCGAGCAAGGTGCCGCTCCCCGAACCGGATACCAACTTCCATCCAAACTCATTAAACTATGAGGGGTCGCCGTTAGGTTCATACATGACCTGGCGTAGGAATTGGATTTTAACGGCATAAAACACAAGAAACAATCACATTTTAAGTTTTCTTATTATATATTTAAGTTTTATAAATGCCTATCCTAACAGAGACAAGCAGGTTACTGCGTACCTGATAAAGCTCGGGAATTAACGGAGTTGAATGGGCGAGGATCTATCACTGTTCAATCAATATTAAAATTCACTCTTAGCTTAGACTCTAATTGACTAATTCAAAATATAAATTCACCCAAGGATCCAAATAAATTGATACAAAGTCAAAATAAGGCATTTAAGCACCCTATCATACCCTAGATCGCTTAATAAATACATAATTACTTGAATAACAAACTTTGGAAAATTTCAGAAAAAGGTTTTTTTTTTTTTATTTTTAAATTCAAAAGCTCAGGGGGTACGCCGGCACTCAACGCCGGCGGCGTTGAGCCAGTGTTCAAAGACCTGAAAATTCACACTGCCAACGCTGGCAGTGTTCAAGGGTACGCCGTCAGCCTATGTTTCCTACGCCGGTGGCCTTTAGCCGGCGTTGAATCCAAAATCCAAAGTTTCAAAAACATCCAGAGAAGTCTAAGCCGTCCGCTTACCTATGTACGCAGGCAGCTTTGACATATACGCCGACGGCGTTGATTTTAAACAGCCGGCGTACGATATGGATGAAAGAACGCCGTCTCATTCGTTTAGTGAAAGCCGGCGGCGTTGCAAACAGCGTTAGGAAAATTGATTCTGTGGGCTTTCTACACCGCCTCTACGCCGGCGGCGTAGAATCCCCAGATGCCGGCGTAAGTTCAAAATCTAGCCTATACGAAAATGATTTTTGAAATCCCCTGTTTTACCACTTTGATCAATTCTCAAAACTTTTCCAAACTTAGTCCAAACTTTCTAAGCTTGTTATTGATTCAAATACTTATCCTAACAACATGAATTTCACCTCTAATTATCAAATCACACATTCATTTCAAATTCTTATCACCTACTCATTCTTCAATTTTTCTATAATACTCATTCCCACACTTCCACATTCCTATGAGATGCAAACTACCCCTTCATTAATCACATAATCCCATTCAAACTATCATTCATGCACCAATCCAATCTCCTACCAAACATCATCTCAAAATCCTATCTACCCTAACATTTACAAACAACACATTATAAGACATAAATTAAAAGACAAAGATTACATTATACTTACATAAGTGAATCTTGGCTTGAAATGTTATTCAAATCCTTAAGCTTGTTGTAAACCTTGGCTTAGGGTTTAGGCTTTTGGGTTGAGAAAAAGGAAGAAAGAAAGAAGAAAGAAAAGAAGTAAAATTCGTATGAAATTTTTGGCTGCAAAGAAGGAGGACTTATCTTGACCAATTAGAGTAATTTGTTATCCAAATCTTACCTTTAGGGGGTATATTTGTCCTAGATTTAATTTGGGGAAATTTCAAATGCATTTGAGTTAAATTTGAGCACAAAATGTAGGTTTAAAATTCACAAAATTTCTGTCATGAATTAAGCAACTTCCAAAACAATTTAATTACATTCTAAACATAATGCATGCATATTAATTTACAAAAAGACACACACATTCATTAAACTATTCACACATTTATGGATATCAAACAATAATATTAATTTCATAATACTAAGCATATATAAAATAACATATTCCTTAATTATATTACTAAACATACACATATATATATATATCATCCAAATATCATACTAGCATGTAATATAGGAATTTCTTGGCTATTTCATTCTCCCCTCCTTCAAAAAGTTTCGTCCTCGAAACTTATCATACCTTAATCATTGCTCAAACAACTCGGGATACTTCTGTCTCATCTCATCTTCGGGTTCCCAAGTCGCCTCTCTTTCGCTTTGACCCGACCACAAAACTTTGACAAAAGGAATTACTTTCTTTCTCAATACCTTGTCAATCTTGTCCAAGATCTTAATAGGTTTCTCAATTGTGCTTAGGTCGGGTTGAATCTCGGGTTGATGAGTAGAGACGATAGCTTCAGGATCCGATACACACTTTCTGAGCTGTGACACATGAAACACATCATGAACTTCGGACAAATTCGGGGTAAAGCTAGTCGGTAAGCTAATGGCCCGATTCTTTCCAAAACTTCATATGGACCTATATATCTTGGATTCAACTTTCCTTTAACCCCAAATCTAATCACTCCTTTTGTTGGTGAGATCTTAAGGAATACATGGTCACCAACTTCGAATTCCAATGGTCTTCTCCTCATGTCAGCATAGCTCTTATACCGATCTTGAGCCGTCTTCATTCTCTGCTTAATCACTCGGATCTTGTCAACCGCTTGCTGTACTAACTCAGGACCCAAAACTGTTCTTTCACCAACTTCATCCCAATGTATTGGGGATCTGCACTTCCTACCATACAGTGCTTCATAAGGCGCCATCTGAATCGTTGCTTGGAAGCTATTGTTGTAAGAAAACTCTATGAGTGGCAAATATGTATCCCATCTATTGCCAAAGTCTAAGGCACATGCTCTTAACATATCTTCCAAGATCTGGATCGTTCTTTCAGATTGCCCGTCTGTCTGAGGATGAAATGCCGTGCTAAACTGAAGCTGTGTACCCAAAGCAGTATGTAGACTCTTCCAAAATCTGCTGACAAAGCGTGAATCCCTATCTGAAGTGATCGTCTTTGGAATACCATGCAATCTCACTATCTCTTTGATATAGGTATGTGCCATCTTCTCCAATGATTCTCCAACTCTTAATGGTATGAAATGAGCCGACTTTGTCAATCTATCCACGATAACCCAAACAACTTCATACTTGGTTATGGTTTTGGGTAAAGCCGATACAAAATCCATGTAATGTCTTCCCATTTCCATTCAGGCACTGACAAAGGTTGAAGTTCTCCTCCGGGCCGTTGATGTTCAATCTTTACTTGTTGACAAACCATACACTTAGAGACATATTGAGCTACATCCCTCTTTAAACCTTCCCACCAATAATTTCTTTTTAGATCCTTATACATTTTTGTACTTCCGGGGTGAATCGAATATGGAGAGGAATGGGCTTCCTTCATGACTTCTTCTCTTAGCCCACATGGCACAAATAGTCGATTCCCATATCTCACAACACCATCCATATCAATCCTTAATTCTTTCCTTTTCCCAATCCTTATAGAATCCTTTATTCCTTTGGTTTCATCGTCTTCCTCTTGAGCTTGTTTAATTCTATCCAGAATTGTTGGTTGCAAAGACAGTTGAGCTAACATCACATCTACTTGCTCCACAGTGACTTCAAGATCTAGCTTCATGAACTCTATCTGGATCTCCTTTTGGCTAGAAAGCAAAGTAGCAATGTCTTCATGTTTCTTTCTACTAAGCGCATCCGCTACTACATTAGCTTTCCCATGGTAGAGGATCTCCACGTCATAATCCTTAAGTAGTTCAAGCCATCTTCTCTGTCTCATATTGAGTTCTTTCTGTGTGAAGATGTACTTTAAACTCTTGTGGTCCGTATAGATCTTACACTTCTCTCCAAACAAATAATGTCTCCACAATTTCAGTGCAAGTATAACAGCTGCTAACTCTAAATCGTGTACTGGATAATTCTTTTCATGTGGTTTCAACTGTCTGGAAGCATAAGCTATAACTCTCCCGTCTTGCATAAGCACACAACCGAGTCCTTGAATAGATGCATCACTGAAGACTATGAATTCCTTTCCATGGACTGGTAGCGCCAAGATAGGAGCCGATATCAATCTCTCCTTCAACTCTTCAAAGCTCTTCTCACATCTATCATCCCATTCAAACCTAACATTCTTTCGGGTCAATCGGGTTAATGGAGATGCAATCTTTGAGAATCCTTCCACAAATCTTCGATAATATCCAGCTAATCCAAGAAAGCTTCTGATTTCACTCACCGTTGTAGGCCTTGTCCATTGAGAATCGCCTCAATCTTCGTTGGATCAACTGAGACTCCTTCTTTTGAAATAATATGTCCAAGAAAAGATATCTCCTCTAACCAAAACTGACACTTGTTAAACTTGGCATATAGTTTCTTCTCTCGAAGCCTTTGTAACACAAGTCTCAAATGCTCTTGATGCTCTTCTTTGCTTCGGGAATAGATCAAGATATCGTCAATAAGACTATGACAAATGAATCCAAATAATCCTTGAAGACTCTATTCATCAAGTCCATAAATGCAGCTGGTGCATTGGTTAACCCGAAAGGCATCACTAAAAATTCGAAGTGTCCATATCTGGTTCTGAAAGCTGTCTTCTGAATGTCTTGAGATTTAATCTTAAGCTGATAGTATCCTGATCTCAAGTCGATCTTAGAAAACACAGTTGCTCCCTTCAATTGATCAAACAGATCGTCAATCCGTGGCAAAGGATACTTATTCTTGATAGTAACCCGGTTCAATTCTCTGTAGTCAATACACATACGCAAACTCTCATCCTTCTTCTTGACAAAAAGCACTGGAGCACCCCACGGGGATATGCTTGGTCTAATAAAACCCAAGTCTTGCAATCTTGCAATGTAACTTCAACTCTTCAACTCGTGGAGCCATTCTGTATGGAGCTTTAGAGATAGGT
This sequence comes from Combretum micranthum, assembly GCA_024138025.1. Classification (NCBI taxonomy): domain Eukaryota; kingdom Viridiplantae; phylum Streptophyta; class Magnoliopsida; order Myrtales; family Combretaceae; genus Combretum; species Combretum micranthum. The sequence continues at coordinate 55,205 of JAMXBD010003280.1, forward strand.
ACCGTTCCTGGCAATACTTCAATTCCAAACTCTATATCTCTATCAGGTGGTAATCCAGGTAACTTCTCAGGAAATACATCCACAAACCCATTCACAACTGGCACCATGTTGATATCTACTTCCTCCATACTCATAGCTGCTATAACCGGTTTCTCCCACAACTCCATGAACTTCATACTCTTAGGTCTTAACCTCTCTAACATATATGAAAACCTTCCTTCATCCAAATCAAAACTCAACTCCGCTCTACTACAATCGATAGTGACCTTATAATGATTTAGCCAATTCATTCCCAATATTACATCAAAATCAGATAAAGGTAACACTATCATATCAATAGGCATGCTCACATCAGAAATCATCACATTCACATTCTTACACACACATGGATGCCTATTTTCAATCACTAACGGAGTAGTTACACACATAACACGATCACTCAACACTTCAGAAGCAAGATTACAATCGTTCATGAAATTCTCAGAAATACATGCATGAGTCGCCCCTGTATCAATCAACACATAAGCATTCCTATCACACACATTCAGAATACCTGCCAAGGTGTCTACTGCAGGCGTATCTTCAACTTGCTGTAGGGTGAAAACTCTAGCATTTGTCTTCCCTTTTTCCACATTCATTCCCTTTTTAACATCAGGTCGATCTTTGCAATTGGAAATATGATGCCCTCTTTGCTTACAATAAGCACAAAACACTGGTGGTAGCTTGGGATTCTGACACTCTGTGTATTTATGCCCAACTTGACCACATGAGAAGCACGCTCCGGGAGTCCACTTACAAGTTGTCTCTTCATGAGGACCATAGCATCTAGGGCATTTCTTCTCAAACACTGGTGTAGAAGCCTTAGATGTTGATTCTGACCTCCTTGTTTTCCCAGGTAAGGTCTCTTTCCTCGGTTTTGATAATAGCCTCCTTTGCTAACACCTTGATAACCGCCATAAGATGTGGCTGGAGCAGGTCTCTTCCCCATGAAAGCAGCTCTTCGGGCTCTCCTAACTCGACTATCATTATTTATCTGTTCCATCAACAAGGCTTTGGCAACTAAATCTGATAGAGTGTGCAACTCGAACTTCTTCACTTCATTCTGAATCTCTTCATTCAAACCGTTCTGAAACTTCTGAACCTTCATCCTCTCATCACGATAATCTCCTCCAGCAAAGCGTAGCAACCTGCAAAACTCTCCATGGTACTCATCTATGGTCTTGCTTCCTTGTCTCAAGTTCAACCAATCAGAAATCATCCTCTCTCGTACTGAATTCGGGAAGTACTTAATGAAGAAGGTATCCTTGAATGTAATCCAAGAGATGGGTTGTTGCAAATTTCCACTAGCTAGTCTCCACCAGTTATAAGCCTCTCTCTTCATCATGTAAACTGCTAAGCTCACTTTCTTATCTTCAGGAGTATACTGGCGGCAAATGTCTTCTCCAATTCTTCTATCCAATTCTCAGCCACTGTCGGATCAGTGCTACCATCAAACTCTGGAACCATCTTACTAAAGTCATGTAGTTTGATCTGGTTGGCTTGTTCATTCACAGGTGGTGCTTCATTCGGTCTTACCCCGGTTGATTACCTTGCTGTATAAAGTACTGTGTCTGCTGGTACATCATCATCTGATATTGTTGCATCATTGCCATCATGTCTCTTATCATACCATACATGGAATTCGGATCACCTGTAGGCATCTGTGGCATAGGAGGAATAGGCGGCATAGGTGGTGGTGGCGGAATTTGAGTCGGTGGAGGAACTTGAGAAGCTGAAGCCGATGCAGGAGATGGTGTAGTCTCATACTAGGTGTAGAAGATGAAGTAGGAACAATGTAGATGAACTGTGGTGGTGGCATACTTTCCCTATCTGATGCTGCTGTAGATCTCTTAACCTGTCCATCTTAATAGCCATACACAATACATTCAACACACATAGGTATATGCATTCAAGTCACACATTCAACCTATTAATTAGCATTCACAATCACACATCATAACAAACAATCATCAAGCAATAAGGCAAGCAATAAACAAAAACATTCAAGAAAACAAACAAACACAAGCATTCAAGCAACTTAGCAACTATGCTCATCCTATTCTACCTATTTGTGTCTAAGTCAAGTCGCAAACAAATCATTTTAATTAGGCAAACAATTAATCAAACTAAGCTCTGATACCAACTGTAAGGACCCGCTATTACCCCTAGTTGAAATAAGCAATAGCAGTTCCCCAACCGCATATAATCTGCAGAATTATATGCAAGGTTGTCTTAAAAGGATTGTTTGATGAATTGTTCACCTAATCTTAAGGAATAAATCATTTTAAAATAATTACTTAGTAGCTTTTCAAAATATTAACATATATATATATATATATACAACTTCAAACAAAGGCAGATCAAGCTAGATATATACATGCATATATTACATCCACAGGCTTCTTACAAGCCTTAAACAAAATAACAAAATATAAAGCTTAACAAAGCTTTACAAACATCCATTCTAACTAACTATCTAGTCTATTACAAAAAGAATGGTTCCGTCCAGTCCTGGTCAAACTCTAGTCCTCATATTCTCCAAGAAGTCCTCAAAATCGGAGCCGTAACCCATGCTCGCATAGGACTCATCCAGGTCATCACCTGAAATTTAAAAGAATGAGCCAGAGGCCCAGTACACAGCAACGAATACAAAAGCGAGATGAAGCACACAAGCCTAGTCTAGATGCAAAATGCAACATCCATCCAATTATTCTTTAATCTTTAATTAATCAATCAACACGGGGTATTCAAACTCCGGACAACAGGGATCGCGAGGGAACCTGAGTAACACTCGGACGCTCAGGGGTTGATATAAGTAGTTCGGGTACTCATACCGTCCTAGATATCATTAGGTCAAAGAGAAAAGTAGCTTCCTCCAGGTTAATAGCCGTTACTTAGCTCTATTTATACTCAGTCCATATCATAAATATAGTTCACCCGTTCTCATAAACGTTTGAACTAAATTATGGTACTTCCGACCAAGTTTAAATAAATTTTCACCGATCTATACCCCCGTCGACTACCCGCCGTCCACTTAATGAAAGTCATCTCATATGACAGGAGTGGCCTAAGCGCCTAGATTTACCGTGCTCAACCGAGCAAGGTGCCTCTCCCCGAACCGGATACCAACTTCCATCCCAAACTCATTAAACTATGAGGGTCGCCGTTAGGTTCATACATGACCTGGCGTAGGAATTGGATTTTAACGGCATAAAACACAAGCAACAATCACATTTTAAGTTTTCTTATTATATATTTAAGTTTTATAAATGCCTATCCTAACAGAGACAAGCAGGTTACTGCGTACCTGATAAAGCTCGGGAATTAACGGAGTTGAATGGGCGAGGATCTATCACTGTTCAATCAATATTAAAATTCACTCTTAGCTTAGACTCTAATTGACTAATTCAAAATAAATTCACCCAAGGATCCAAATAAATTGATACAAAGTCAAAATAAGGCATTTAAGCACCCATCATACCCTAGATCGCTTAATAAATACATAATTACTTGAATAACAAACTTTGGAAAATTTCAGAAAAAGGTTTTTTTTTTTTTTTTAAATTCAAAAGCTCAGGGGGTACGCCGGCACTCAACGCCGGCGGCGTTGAGCCAGTGTTCAAAGACCTGAAAATTCACACTGCCAACGTGGCAGTGTTCAAGGGTACGCCGTCAGCCTATGTTTCCTACGCCGGCGGCCTTTAGCCGGCGTTGAATCCAAAATCCAAAGTTTCAAAAACATCCAGAGAAGTCTAAGCCGTCCGCTTACATGTACGCAGGCAGCTTTGACATATACGCCGGCGGCGTTGATTTTAAACAGCCGGCGTACGATATGGATGAAAGAACGCCGTCTCACTCGTTTAGTGAAAGCCGGCGGCGTTGCAAACAGCGTTAGGAAAATTGATTCTGTGGGCTTTCTACACCGCCTCTACGCCGGCGGCGTAGAATCCCCAGATGCCGGCGTACGTTCAAAATCTAGCCTATACGAAAATGATTTTTGAAATCCCCTGTTTTACACACTTTGATCAATTCTCAAAACTTTTCCAAACTTAGTCCAAACTTTCTAAAGCTTGTTATATGAATCAAATACTATCCTAACAACATGAATTTCACCTCTAATTATCAAATCACCATTCATACTTCAAATTCACATATCACCTACTCATTCTTCAATTTTTCTATAATACTCATTCCCACACTTCCACATTCCTATGAGATGCAAACTACCCTTCATTAATCACATAATCCCATTCAAACTATCATTCATGCACCAATCCAATCTCCTACCAAACATCATCTCAAAATCCTATCTACCCTAACATTTACAAACAACACATTATAAGACATAAATTAAAAGACAAAGATTACATTATACTTACATAAGTGAATCTTGGCTTGAAATGTTATTCAAATCCTTAAGCTTGTTGTAAACCTTGGCTTAGGGTTTAGGCTTTTGGGTTGAGAAAAAGGAAGAAAGAAAGAAGAAAGAAAAGAAGTAAAATTCGTATGAAATTTTTGGCTGCAAAGAAGGAGGACTTATCTTGACCAATTAGAGTAATTTGTTATCCAAATCTTACCTTTAGGGGTATATTTGTCCTAGATTTAATTTGGGGAAATTTCAAATGCATTTGAGTTAAATTTGAGCACAAATGTAGGTTTAAAATTCACAAAATTTCTGTCATGAATTAAGCAACTTCCAAAACAATTTAATTACATTCTAAACATAATGCATGCATATTAATTTACAAAAAGACACACACATTCATTAAACTATTCACACATTTATGGATATCAAACAATAATATTAATTTCATAATACTAAGCATATATAAAATAAACATATTCCTTAATTATATTACTAAACATACACATATATATATATATATATATATCATCCAAATATCATACTAGCATGTAATATAGGAATTTCTTGGCTATTTCATAGTAAGCGCTTTAACCTAAGTTATGATGTAATGATTTTACGATGATGCAATGGTACGCTATGATGCAATAGCGATTCGTTTATGGTTAAGTGGATAATTGATGGGAGGAATAGTATCCGAGTAACATTTGCTTAAACTTAGGGGGAAATGCCATCGTTTAGTTCAAAGTTTATGGGGACTTATGAAATAGATTCATGTTATGGACTGAGTTTAAATAGAGTCGGGCAACGGCTTTGGAGCCGTAAATGAAGCTATTTCTTTATAGAATAGATATAGGAGATATAAGTATTCGGACTGCTTATATCAACCTTCTGACAGCTGCTGTTACTTAGGACCCTTAAATTCCTAGAGCGTGATTCTAGGTTTGAATACCCTACTGTCGTTTTGTTAAAAGAAAATTTAGCAAGATAATGACTTAATCGTTGATGCATTTCATTAGAATTGAGTTCGCTTGACAATTCGTTTTTGTATTGGTTATTTTGTATTGGTTATTTTGTACTGGGCCTTTGGTTCACTTTTGCTTCATTGCAGGTATTGAACATGAATTGTATGATGATCTGGGATACCAGTCAGATTTTGAGAAATTCATGGATGAGTGGGACGAATAAGACTTGAATGCCCTTGGTTTTTGGGAGAAGCTTTTGTTTAAAAACATATTTCTCTATATATGAGGCTTTTTAAATAAGCCTAAGTTGTAAAAGACTTTAAAGTCTCTTTAGTTTATCTTTTTATATCAAGAACAACTTGTAATTTTGTAGTGTCTTATATTGACACTAATCTTTGTACATATAATGTATATATGTATGGATTACTTTTATTAGCAATCTTCTTTTGTTAAAAAAAAATTGTTTATAAAGTATTGGTATAATTAATTAAAAAATTCTCATAAACTATCAGATTTAGGACAACCTTACATATAATGTAAAAATATTACATGTGGTTAGGGACTCGGTACACTAAATCTCGGGATTTAGCAGGTCGAGTCTTTATAAAATGAGTAGAAGAAGATGGTTAAAGTTTAAAGATGTAATAATAATTAAAGGTTACAAGGTAGAATTTGAACATATAAAAGGGAAACTTAATACTATAGCAAATGAGTTATCCCGCTTACTAATAGCAAGAGGAATTTTCTTTTCAAGAAAACATGGAATTTCAACGGAAAAAGGGTTTAGGCACAAAAGAGGCCAATGTCTTCTCAGGGTTTGTAAGCAAGCAGTTCTAGTGGAACAAAGTTATCAGAGGTTATGAAAGGATCACAGTTATGATTGGTAATATAGTCCTACCTATATTACCAACAAGTTCACCAAGGAAGTTTCAAGTACCATACCTAATTAATGTTAAGGAAGAGACACAAATGACTCTCATAGACAGTATATGGTCCATAACTAGTCAAGACAAGTTCAAATATGTAATTTGCTGTACTCTAGTTAGATATTTTAATGAAATAGAAACACAAATATCAAAGGAACACAAGAAACTTGCTACATGAAAAGGCCACAGGACAATAAATCATCACAAAGAACACAACGACGTAAGGGATAAATTAAAAGAAAATAAAATATATAAAGTTGCAAAAGGACATTTGATAGGAGTTTTTTACTACTAGAATGACGTTCAAACCCAAATAATAGATTATCCGAATCCTTCATGGAGAGGATTCCATGATCTTGAAACCCCAGCAAATTGGGCCAAGCAAATAACAGGGAAACATGAAATTTATGTGGATCCCACTCTTAACAATTTTAGGCGTATTAAACGTACCACAAGGTATGTTAAGAACACACAAAGGTATACAGATTTGAACTCTTTAAAAGAAGAACATGAAAATAAAATATCTTCTCTTAAAATCACAAAAACCCAAAAAATAAAAAAGAGAAGTATTTAAAGCATTAAGGAACATAGTAAATACTACAGAGAAGCATTTCCATTCTAAAGGAGGAAAATAGGAAAAACACCTCAAGAAGAGTATGAAAATGCGACTGCATTCATTTTCTTCAAAAGAAATGAATTTATTTCAAAACTTCCATCTCTTCCAAAATGGTTGATAAAAGGATATGTGAAGGAAGTGTTTCTAAAACCCTTTATATTGCTCCAAAAGACAATACAAAAAGAATACATATGTTTTGATGGAGTTGGATTTTGAACTATGGTAAGGGTAAAGGCTTTTCCAAACCCTCCATGTTACTCCTGTTTGGGAAAAGATTCATAGGTTGAAATAAATAATCATTATCAGGATAAATATTATTGCCCAAGTCATGTACGTTACAATATACATACATCGGCTATAGATCTAAACTATTTTAAAGGATTCAGGATTGGAAACCAGGAATACACATTGGCTACCCTTCTTGATTATGGGCTTGTCATAGAAATTACGGGCACATTTCCACAATTTATGACCCAACCCGTGGGAAAAATGTTTCATGAAGTACAGGCACCTTTAAGAGATAGAGAATGAGAATATAAGGAACATGATATCCTTGTAAAATATTATGTAAAAATAAAGGAAATACCACAAGAATGGTTAAAATTTGAATTTAGACCAGCATAAACTCGGTTTTTACTTGGTTTTGGATTTTCCCAATTAGAGGAAAGGTTTCAATTATCCAAAAAATCTATAGGCTGGAATCCACCAACAATGTGGAAGAATAGTTGAATCTATACATTGTTGACAAAATGATCATGTTTATACCAGAAGATTCAAAATTTCATCTTACTACAACCATTAAGACAAAATTTTCTTCACAAAGCAAAATGGAGCAATTTTGGCCAAGATATGAGACAAATTTGATGACACTTAAGGAAAGCCTAAACATGGAAGATGAACAGGATGAAAAAGGACAATCCATATGATCCTAATTATACGAAGGATGAGGATGAAAAAATAGAAGCACAAGATAACTTAAACAGGTTCAAGGATAAAAAAAAAAAAGAATGATATATGGATGAAATGAAATGAAGAAAGATAGACATGGTACAAAACGCAAAAGGAAAAATATGGGCAAAAAAATGTGGAAGGAAACAGGAAAAAGAAAAAAAATGGACATGAAAAATACGGAAGGAAAGGAGAATCAGCCATAAAAAAGTTGGAAGAAAAATCACAGGATTACTGTTCGGCACTATAGCATAGGTCACTGTAGCAACTTTTTTAGGGAACTGTAGCACTTTTTTACTATAGCAGTAGGTCATTGTAGCACTTTTTATTGTTTTAGTTCTGCAAAAAAAATTTATAAAAGGCGAACAGGGTTCACGTTTAAGGGTAGAAAAAAAAAGATTTGAGAGGATCTGAGTATTTTGTGAGTGAAATTTCTAAGTGTTTTAGTTCTGTAAGTGTATCCTTGTAACATACCTCTACTGTATCCAATAAAACTTTTGTAAGTTTCCCTTAACTATGTCCGGCTAATTTTCCTTTTAGGGTATAAAGGTAACCATGCTCTAAAACCTTATTAGGCCTTTGTATCATGCGATAAGATTTTATAGCATGGGTAAACAGATTAGGGCACCATACTTGATAACAAAAGCTTTGGTTCATTTAGAAATTATACCAAAAGAGTCGGCTTAAAAACCCTTTGATAAGGCTGTTTGAGGCAGAGTTTGTCATGATTTGACCTTGTGGGTTATGACGTGGACATGGAATTTATTTTCTAAATAAAACATTGCTCCATTGATTAACTATCTTCGCTTTAATTGTTTACCCCTACCATGAAGTCTTTTCTCGTGGCACAAATATCGTCATACATCTATAAATATTCTCCATATGAAATAAAACATAAAGTTTATGGAATGTGTTATGTTTGGTTAATAGTTTTAGTTCACACATGTAAAACAAAATATATAGTATTATGATAACTTATATTTTGCAAATATAGTAAATGAAATTGGTATTATATATAAGTAAATGAATATCCTATGAGTGTATATGTATATGTTTATGTACACACGTTGGAACATATACAATATTTCATTGTCATATATATCTTATTATAGTATGCAATAGAAATGTATGCTATGCTTGCCATAGTGTTACTATTATGCCTTTTAGGACATGCTTTTACCATGTGTCCTTCCTCATTACAAGTATAACACTTTAATTTATTCTTGTAAATCCTGTTTTTATTGTATTTCTTTATATGTTTGTCTTGTTTCAATCATGGCTTCACTACAAGAATTTTGATAATGGGCTACGTTTGTAAATATTGCAAAGGTTGCCTATCTTTTATAATCTAGTCAAGTTTGCTAAACATCAAATAAGATATACTATCAGTAACATTTATGAAGCAATTTTATCTTATATTAAACATCTATTTGATTGGTAACACTTTTATTATATCAAACGTTACTAATTTTTATTTAATAATCCATCCCAACTTTTAAAAAAGTAAAAATAATAATTCCTCAAAATTAAATCTAATGGAAAGGAAGGCCCCCTTTTCTCCAAGATTGCTATTTAACTTTTTTTAATTTCATTTAAGTTAAATTACACAAAACATCTCTTTCTTGGCTGGTTATATGGTTCTTTCTCTCTCTCTCTATCGCTACCCCTCGACCCTTTCTCTCGTTCGCTTGTTCATTTAAAATGGAAACCCTAAAATCCAATTACTCAAAGCAAAAAGATCCTTCCCTTACAAGGTGTAAGGCTAAATACATCTAGAGAAATTGGGATAACCGTAGCAATTGAAACCCTAAATGTCTTGTCTTCTAGAGAATCGGGGTTTTAGAAGGCAAGGAAAATGTGAACTGTAATATTCTCGCTCTTGATGGTTGATAATAGTTCTCTATATGAATGGTAGCAAGGTTGTCTCTCTGCATAACCCACTTCCAATACCATAACACCAGCGTCCATCTCAAGAATGGGTCGTTATCGTTTTCGTGCAATCCTCTAAAAACTCCAACCAAAATCGATGCAGCTTCTTTGAATGAAGTTGAACCACAAGCACAGGCCCTAGTAGAGTAAGATCTCAAAGAAGATGGAACAACTTCTTTACCTAATGAAACGACGAGCTTAACTGCGTGTACTTCCTCTTCTTCTTCTGTTGCTCTCGAGAAAGGCCTTAAGAAGGTACTTTGCTTTTAACATCCTCTTATAATATGGATGATGGTACCCCAACTTTGTATGTTTATTTCAATCTTCTTTGACTTTGAAATCTAAATTTAGTCCGATATTTAGCAATTTTAAAAACCTGCGGTTAGTTAATTTGGTAAGTAAATGTTTCTATTACGTATGAAATTAAGTGTGGAATTGAAAAGAAATACTCATATTCAGTTGAGGAAGCACGTTTCTGACGTTTTTATAAAGAGTTATGTCTAATTCATGAAAAGGGAGGTAATCTTTGGTTAAATTTGCATCTCTGTGAGCTTATCGAGACTGTAGGGTCGAGAATAATAAAATACACGTAGTTCCATTAATCTTATAAACTGATGGAGAGAAAAACAAATTCCAAGGAATGTGCTTCACTGTTATATCACTAAGAATGAAATAAATGGGATTTTATGGAATCCTATTATGTGGAATATATGAAAGTGCAAACATAATCTCATATGCCAGGTCTACTCACTATCTCAATACAAGGATGATGTTAATTTATCTAACATTATGCTACGTAGTAATTAAGGACATGTTTTATTTTGTTGTTGCCTTAAGCTGGATTCCAAGATTCAAATCCATGATGATCTTTCAAAGAACGAGAAGATACTGCTCAAAATACCAATTCTATATAACTTACTGTTTTGCAAATGGATGCTCTAGTGATGAATCTGGTTTTGTGTTAGTGCATGGCAATGCTCAAAGTAGTCATGGTAAGTCAACAAATGAAGTGGAAAATGGTACTCTATATGAATTCACATGTTGATCTTTGGTGGTCTTCTACAACAAAAAGAAAAACTGCATAAAAAAAGTTTGTTGTGTGTGTGGTCATCATAGTTTTGTTCCTTTGTGTTAATTTAGTCCTATTATTGTATCTTACTATTTATATTATGAACATTAGTTCAATTAAATAGAAGTTATAGCTACAATGTCTACATATTTCCAGTTGATTCTTTAGAAAAATTGACACAACTGTAATATTGTTTCTAACTTTTACCTTAAAATAGATCTTTAACAATTTTTTAAAGAAATTAATAGATACCAAACAAGCTTAGGAAATATCAATGCCTGACTCACATTAGAATGCATTTTGGTTTGATCTTACTTGTATAGTATATGGTTAATGATTTAGGATTGATGGCAACTGAGTGACTATGTAGTTGGTGACAAGTGGTATTATGTGATACTATGCTTATATTACTCAGTTTGTGGTGTATGTTATTGGGTTAACAGAAGTGATACTTGGAACATAACTTTACAATGAGATGATTCTTGACATCCTGACTCACAGGGGCATCAGGACTTTGTTCTAATCTTTTCTATCCTTTAAATTGGGTCCAATTTGGAGAAACCTTCTCTTGACAATCTTTGTTTCCCTTTTCTAATCTTTATTGGTGAAGGTGGATCATTCACCCATTAAAAAAATATATATGCATTTGTTGCATAAGATGGTTGATTGTAGTATCTCTCCTTTACTTGTTGACAATTTAAGCATTTAATCTGTTACTTAGTGTAGAGTGGTTACTTGTGTATCAAATAATGCCGAAGATTAGTACTCTAATATTGAAGCGGCTGTCTAGCATAGATGATTCTTCAAATTTCTAGTCAGTCCCTTCATCCGCATGCCCAGTTCCTTCCTCTCCTTTTTGAAAGTAATTGTATGCACTAAGTTCTAATTATGCTGAATGTTTTGAGGTCGTAATAGAGTTTGGCATGTCATTATTGTTTTCCAGTGAGTAGATTCATTCTTTCTATTGGTGCCTTGAAAAAACAATCCAAAGATAAGGTCATTAAATTTCAAGTTAATTTAAGTTGTGATTTTCTAGTGTTTGCTTTTCTTGTTTCTCGATCATTTATGATGACATGACACTTAAAAATTCTCCTTATCTTTTTATGGAGAATATCTATCAAGAAATCAAGAGGTCGTAGAAGGATGGATTTTTACAGATAGACAATTTCTACATCTCTGATAATGGATTACTTATTTTTCAAATCAATCACTATTATTTTTAATGGCATAATTTATGTTGCATATTTTGGCTGCTATAAAAATTATCTTAGTTTATCGACATAATTTATAACATTGAAGATTGTGGACGAGAAATGATTCATTGAGCTTTGGAATGATTATTGGTCTATAAATAACTGTAAACTTTTCAATTTATTTTTTTTTCATTTGCACTATAGATATTTCTTGATATGGTAGTGATGGTTAATGCCTAAGAAGACATGCTTGACTATATAGAATCTTAGGTATGTTGTTTCCCAACTTACCTTACAGCATATTATGTTAAAAAAGTAAATAATCAATATATTTGATAATTTCATATCACATCTTTCCTTAATGGTCGTTCAAAATTTTCCTTGAGCTATGCACCATTTATTTTCTAAATTGACTAGTTATGGTGAAATAATCAATCATTTTTATTTTTAATTTAAATGAGTGCGACAATGGAAATGATCATTTACCAATATAAGTGGGTGATTAAGAATTTATGGAATTCAAGCAAGGCACTGTGCAGATTCTTGAGATGTTCATGAGCAATTATATCTCATAAGTATAAATACCTTTAATCTTCAAAGCAAATTCTGAGACTTGACTTATTTATGATATACTCCATCTTTGATGGTTATGCAGATGGTGGGATGATCCTTTCTCCTTTTTAGGCAGGTTTATTTCAATAGGAATTCCTACTCGATTCAAATTATCTTGACATTGCCAATTTCAATAGGCAGGTTTATCAACTTAAAGAATGCCATGTCAATATTATTTCATATTAGATTTTCTTTTTATATTAGTTCTCTTAATTGGGAAATTATATCACGGTTGAAGACTTTGTTATTAGTTTGGAAACTTATATTCAGTGTTAAGTTCAATGATTGTTGGTTGTTCTATTTAAGTCATTGTTGATATAGATGTTATCTTTCTCATGTTATTCTGCTATAATTTATGTTTTCAGCAAAAACAAAAAGATATATATCTATTCCCTATAGAGCTGGGCACTTCGAGCAAGCAGCCAACAAACTATTTTTGTAAGACTTTGACTTCTAGTGATACAAGCACCCATGGAGGATTCTCTGTTCCACGTTAGGCTACTGAAAAAGTGTTTCCTCCTCTTGTATGTCATACTTTGTTCATAGTTCTTTTGGTGACTAAATATTTTCCTGCTATTTGTGCCTTAAATCATATAGTTTATTGTGACTCTATTTATTCTTCTTCAGGATTACTCATTACAGCTTCCTACTCAAGAATTAATAGCCAGAGGTCTTCATGACTATAAGTGGAAATTCATACACATATTTCGAGGTGCATTCCCTTTAAAGGTAGATGGCTATTCTTTTTTGTGTTTTATGTGCTTTAAGAATAGATAATTTCTTTCCCTTTTGAGTGGACTTCTTCTTCTTCCTCTTTTTTCCCCTCTCTTTTGGGCCATCGGCAATTTGTATGTCAAATGTCTCTATAATGGAAGTCCCTCTCTTGCTCTAACTTAAGATGTCCCTATCACTACTAGAATTTTGATATTATGTGGCATTTGCAACTGTTATGTTTAAGTTAGGTAGATATATTCTTTCAAATTAATTATGTAGTGCAGTAATTGACAATATCTCAAAATCTTTTTTTAACTCAATTCAGGGTCTAACAACAGATGGGCTACCAACTTTTGTTGATGTAGGAAATAGCTTTGGTGCTCCAGCAATTGTTGGTGTCACGACTCTAAATGGGGGCCTAACAGGATTTATCTAAAGCTATCATATCACGTGTGCACCCGTAACATGAGAGCCGTCTTGTATGTCAGAGTATACAAGACTCTATTTCTTTATAAATATTTATCATACAAATATAATATATTACAGTATTTCAACTATGGAATCCTATTTTCCAATTTCCACCAAGATCGCAGAGAATCGGTATCCCCCACCAAATAGTGAAATTGGGTTTCCAAACATAACATATAAAATTCAAAATTCATCTATTTACATTCTAAGTTCCATATCCTATATCTCTATCTTCAATAAGGTTGTTGGAGAAGCTCTCTTCACACATTCCTAGCCCAATCCCAGCTAGTAATAATCCTGCACAAAAACTGTAGGGGGGTGAGCGAACCACGGGCTCAGTGAGTTCATTCTCACTACTACCGGTCACGCAAGTTATCAAACATTAATTATACACTCATGCAAATCTATCTATACGCAATATGAATGCATACGTAATGAATGCAAGCAACACATCTATGGGGGTCCGGAACCATAGACGATGTAGATTTACCTGTCTACACTTCAGTTGTCTCCCATACTTACCCGCATGGGACACCTCGCCTTAACCGTACGAGGCTGCCTGGTGGTTTCGTCCATCCAGACTCACCCAATGCTTAACCGCCATTGGTAACAACAAATATTCCCCAACGTGTTCACGTGATTTACGTTGGTTCATATTTAAATATATATAATGCCAATTTAATGGTCATTCTTACAATCCATCACCAATCTATGGTGAATCGCACAAGTAGACCCCGACTCGGGTAACATCTACTGCCAAAAAGAACCATCACCTATAAAGGTGAATCCGGCGGATAGACCCAAATTCAGGTAACATCTATCGCCAAGTGACCAGTGGACCCAAATTCAGGCCACATCCACTGTCACAACAATACTCGGAAATGTCCCATGTTTATCTCATAAACTCTTTTAGTATAAATTCTTCTTTCCAAAGGATATAAAAATAACCTGGAATATTCCAAGTCGGATTTCTTTAAAATACATTTCAAAATACTTTTGTTTTCAAAATTGGGACATTTCCTACAAGGGGATCAAGCACATGCGACGAGTATATCCAATTAGTTTAGTCGAATAATTATCTTATCCATTTATGCAGGTGATCATGCGGATGATAACACTCATATCAATCAGTCATTCCATACAAGCAATACAATCAACATAACAGCAAGCAGTAGCAATCACAAGCAAATAGTAGATCATCAGAATTCCCTCACCTGTGGTCCTTGCTAAGCTACTGGCAGTCCGGAATTGATCTATTTTCCTATGAAAGGAAATAACAGAGATTTATTATTGGATTATTTCTGTAAGAGAAGTCTTCCTGTAATTTAAAGGTGTTGATCTCTATCGTCGGATATTAAATTAAGTCTGTCATATTAATTACTGTATTATTAAATAATTTAGTTGAATTCTTATAGGTGCCTAACTATTCCGTATCGGTATTTGATATAGTTTTTATTAATTGCTATCTATATCTTTATTCAAGGAGTTTGTCTTTTCTTAAGTTCTACTGCTTTTGATAGAAGATTTTTATTTATTAATTCTTTGCCCGTCAACCTTATCTGTCTCTCAAATTGGTATTTTTATTTATTTAAGAATATGTTTTAGTATCTATATCTTTCAAAAGTTATAAAAATCATATATAGATATATCAAATTTCTATTATACTTCAGTTTCATTCTTGTTGCAAAACAAGCTAAGTTTAATATTACAATATTATTAGTAATATTAGTTTTGAAACATTAATATCAATATTAGTAATAAATACATGTATAATAATAATAATCTTCTTCATACTATTAGTAAATAATAATATTAGTGACAAAATAATAATAGTATTGATGATAATATAAATATGGTAGCGTTAACGTGAAAATAACAGTATTAATATTCATTCATGACTCGTGATAAAAATATCAACAATACTAAATACTATACTCGGTAGTCATAATAATAGCAATTATCATAATTATGCTTGTAGAAATAACAGTAAGATTGATGTTGGTTTAAAAGTGGAATTGAGTGAATTTTCATTTATGATTTCTTATTCATTTTAAATCCGATTTCGTTGTATAAATAGTCGATTTGGTAGTACTCGAAGAGTACTTTGTGGTAGTGAAATTATTTTTAAGGAAAGACATTTGTACAATTTTTAAATTTATGCAATACATGCATAGACTTCAAGTAAATTTTAACAATTGTAGCCAAAACTTGGTTTGATCATATCTAACTCATTTCTAATCCGTTTTTGACGAATAAATAGTCATTTTCATAGTATTTTCCGAGTACAATCCATTAGTGGTGTTATTTTTATCAAACAAGGTCATTAAGGACACGAAAAAGGCAAGAACAGTCTGCTCTGTTCGCACAAGTCTGGCAGCAGAAATTTAAATTTTGTTTTTGCAATATCTAATTCGTTTCTTATCCGTTTTTAACAAATGAGTAGTCGATTTCATAGGATTTTTCGTGTTCTTTCCATTGGTGAGGTCATTTTTGGCTTTAAACAAACATATTAATACAGTTTATTCATTCTTTCCAACGGTCTACATGAGTTATTTCAAGTTCAATTTAGTTTGTTGTAATTGAAGTATGGTTTTGGTTTTTCCTTTCTAAGACTTGAATTTCTACACTTAAAAATCTTCAAGTTGATGTATTTATATACTAAATAGTCTAAATAACATAAATATATGGTTAGATCTGTTTTGGTAAGTTTATAAAATAATTTCTAAAGATAAAACAAAATGAACACTTGAATTAATATGATTCTTACCTTGTTTGGATGATAGACGGGGTTTAGTTCCTCCTTGATGAAAGTGATGATCTAAAGAGGATAGTAAGGAAATGAGTATCTAAGGAAAAATTAATCTAGCTAAACTAGCTTATATACGTACACATTTTTACCTTATTGAGCTTAGATTCAACTTGAATTGATGATATACCAAAGGCTATTTATCTCGGTTTTGGATGTTGTTTGGAATAGCTAAAGTGGGGTTTCAATTGTGTTGATGAGTATTGATGCTTGGGTAGTGTTATAGGATCTAAACAAGGGATACTCTTTTATTTTTGAAGTGTTGAAATAAGTTTGGACAAGTGAGCAATAAGGGAAATATATAAAATTCGTGGTAGCTTTTTGGGGCAGATTTTTGAGTTGTGTTTGGGGAGAATTTGAGTTGGTTTTACAGCCAACTTAAGCTTATATATGTATACAAATGTTAGGCTAAGATTTAGGTACATAGGAGGGTATTTTGGACTTGAAAAATGTAGATTTCTGCTGTTGTTTTCTCGGGTGGAATTTCATGCGAATTTAAGGGCGAATTTTGGATGAATTTATGTAAGATTTGTGGCTGATTTCCAAGGGGTATTAATTGTTTGTGTTTGGTAGTTAATTAATGTTGCTTGTGTGTGTAAAATAAGGTTCATGTTGCAAGAAAAATTAGGTCAAAATCGTGTGAAAACAGAGGTCAAAAATCAACTTTTCTGCTGCTGTTTTATTTGCTGTTTTTCCATGTTGGTTTGCATTAATTTTTGCTCAGGTTTCTCTTGTTGTTTCCTAGCTAATAAATGGTGAATAAAGTGTCCATATAGAGGCCTACTATTGGTGGTTGTTTGGTCAAAAATCTCAACTCAAGCTAAGCCTATAAGTTTATCAAAAATCGAGCTGGAAGGTGTGAATGTTGCTGTTTTGTTTTGGGATTCTCCTCTGTTTCCAGCTGCTGTTTGGTGAATTTTTCAAAGCCAATTGGTGTTGATTTGGTTGATTATTTGAGCTGTAATCCTTGGCATTTAATGTTGATTACATGTGTTTATTTTAGTTGGATTTCATGTCTTTTTCAAGTTGAATTTGTGTGTTTAAATTCGGAGCAAAGTTAGGTAAAAAGTCAGCTATGGGTGCTCTGTTCTGGTGCTGCTCTGTTTTGCATGCGTGTGGAAGGTGTGTGTGGAGAACGTGCGGTGCTGCCTTGCTCAATCATCTCTCCTGCCGCTGTTAGTGATGCTGTGCGTGGAATTCTTTGGTCCGTGCTCGATTTCCAGCGGTGGCCATCCTTTGTTTCGCTGCTGTTGCTGCTACACGTGAAGGACTTGCTGTGCTGCGCGTGGAGGTCTCCTGCTCGTCGGTGCTGCTGCTGCTGCTGCCCTTTCCAGCGTGGATGCTGCTGCGCGTGTGTGTGGAGATTGTGCACGTGAAGTGCTGCTGGGTGCGTGGAGAAGGAGCTGCTTCCATGATTTCCCATTTCCAAGCGTGAAGAAGCAGATTGCAGCCGAGAAGATTCTGCTTGTGGATGATGCACGTGGACGTCAGCTGCTTCCAACTTTTCCTTGCGCGTGAAGAATAAAATGACTTCTGTTTTCCGCGTAATTTCGTGCGTGAAGGAATTGGCTGCTTCTGTGATTTGCGTGAATTCTCAAAGTGAGGACTGTTTGTCATCAAATTCTGCTCTTTCGGTCTTTATTATTATTATTATTATTATTATCATCATCATCTAATTAATGATTAATTACATTAATTTAACCAATATTAATTTATAGATGTATGTTTATTTTCATTACGTACAAATAAAATTATCTAAGTTACTACAGAAATTCTAAATTATTTTTATCTTCACATTTTTAGTTTGAAATTTACACGATTAAATATTTTGAGCATTTTTAACTTGCACGATTAGATTTTTCAAGTTCAATAAATCGGATTTAGAACCGAGTCTTAATGAATTCAGAATTTCTTAACAAGTATAACAGCGGGTTTGAAATTTTCATTTCAAATCTAGATTAATATTTATTGATTGGTATTAGTATCCATCATGTAATTATAATCCTAGTAATCCATCTTTGGTTATTGTTTTGTACCAATAAGTTTTGTTATTAGACCATATATTATCGGTTTTGAAATTTAGAGCTACTTCGATTATATCTTGAATTATCAATTCAAGATACGAAATCTTGTTTTTGGTATCTATTAAGGTCAAGGAAATTTGTATTTGGGTCTTTCAAGCTACGAATGAGTTTATTATAATTCATAGATCTATTTTAAGATTTTTGTTGAATCATATGTTTGATATTAGTTTCACTTTTGCCAATTTGTTCGTTTCTAATTATGAAAATTTTAAAAGGTTACTTTGACAATTCAAGTTTTTAATTTCTAAATTTCTAAATCTTTTGATTGGAATATTAGTGTAATTTAAATATTTATTTAAAATCTAGATTCTTAGATATCAATCTATTTGTGATTTTATCATGTCTTTCGTAATTCTTAATAATTTATCTTTAGTCCCTATTTCTATAGCTTGTTGGTTCTAACCGTCTTTTAAAATTATGATTTCTTGTTGTCTGTTAATCATTTTCCAAATATCATGTTTTACTGTATAGGAGTTATTCATACTAATTTGTTATTAGCAATATATTTTTATCTAGGACTCACTATTATTAATAGATAGCTTGAATGCTCTTATTTCATTATTTAACAAGCGTATGATTTATTTTCTAAGCATTGAACTTAAGGAAAAAGAATTCAGTAATTTATATTAACGATTAATTTATCATTGTTTTTAAACTACTTGAGATCATAGAAGTTTCAGTTTTGTATTTTCGAAAAAATTTTTATGAGTAAAGATTTTAATCTTTCTAACTATAATCAAATTCATTCATATTTTACCATTTTTAAATCGAGAAAAATTTGGAGTGATTTTTTTTTTTTTTTTTTACTACTTGTTCCAAATATTCTAAATAATCAAATATTACATTTTTAGTATATTGTTAGAATCATGTTACGTAAAATTTGGGGGATTACAGTTGGAGATGACTTATTGAATTAGGTTTTGGCACAAAAATATAAACTTTTTGTGTTTTTCTTAGAAAACAATTAGTTTGGCATTCCTTTGCCATGGCTTCATTTAAAGCCATTCTATGCTCTCGTAGTTGATTCAGAACGGAAAGAGAGTAGTAATGATGGGGGATGATACATGGGTACAACTGTTTCCTCATCGTTTTATTAGATAGTATCCAATTCCCTCTTTTAATGTGAAAGATCTTCACACAGTATGTGCTCTATACATCCTTTATTTTTTAGGGTGATTCTATACAAGCAACTCTTGAATGCCACAGTTCAAGAGTTGTCATCACATTTCTTCATCAAGTTAATGAAGTTTGTCTATTCCTATAAGTAGATAATGTATGCATTGAGAACCTCCTTCCTTCTTTGTATGAGAAAGACTGGGATGTCCTAATTGCACATTTTTTTTGGTGGGGTATGTTATATCTATTGTCTTCCAAGTAATAGTTCCTTCAATCTCTACCTTTGATAGCCTACCCAAGTATATAAATCCACTTCTAAACATGCAATAAACTTCAAATTGGTTTGTGATAGCCCGTAGTTATTGTTTTTGTGCGTTAGGATCATGCTGGACACATATTTGGTGTCGACTCCATGCCAATGTTTGAAAAGTTGGAACAATACAATAATTTTCTTGATGTAATTTCTCTGTCGATAAAGGATCAACTCTTTGGAACCATCTCTTCTCTATCTTCTTTGTAGGCCCTGAACCAATAAATTGGGTTCCATGACTTTCCCATAAAGTCTTTTTGTTACCTCTTTGATAATGTGTTTGTTGAGAAGCTAAATAATAGATATAATTTTGCCTTAGAAAGTGATCAGTGTATTAGAGAGCCAATAAGCACCAGGGTGGTCTTGATAATACACCTTTACTTGATCTTGTATCCGTTGATGCAAAAACCTTCTTTTCTTATAAAAATGTATAATTAAAAACTTAAAAGGAAACTTTAAGCAATTAATCTTAATATGCAAGTAGTGATAAAGATTTGAAAATCCCTCATGTTTTTTGAGTTGTTATATTTCCTTTAAAGACCTTTTTTCAGTTGAGGCTTCTCTGTCTCTTTTCCTTTCTACGACATGTGGATCTCTTGCAGGTTAAAAGATATATTGATATCTATTCAGCAACATCATTAATTAGGTTCTCATCAAAGGACCTGTTACACATAGGTGACACATATGCTAAAGTAGAGAGAAGGTTTAGGCAATTTAAGGATGTTCGTTCATGTGAAAGTGAAGATGTTCCTCTATCACATGCGTTAAAAAACTAAATCGATGCCTACACCAATTTTCTAGCCAGGGTTACTGAGCTGGTGCACTCAATGTGGACAGAGTTTAATTTACAAATGATGGGTGTTGGATTTGGATCGATGCTTTTGTCCCTTATTGTCATATCCATGTTATCAAAAGGATGAGCGAGCAATGTGGATGCTCTTCTATTGCATTTGAAGGTTTTGGGATTTCCTCAGGGTTAGTCTTTGCTTTTTTCATGGTAGTCATCCATGCTCTCTAATAGTTATATTTGTAAGTTTTGGATCTCTAATCCAATTAGTTTCTTGGACCTTATTCATAATCTATCATTAATACCATTTTTTCCATTCTTTGAAATTTTATACAGTGGAAGAAGGAAAAGTGGCAAATTTTTCTCTTCGCAATAGCTAGCATTGCTAAATTGAAATCTTCAATCACTAAAAGGAAGGGGCTTTTAGAAGTATGTCTTTTCCTTTGTACATACACTATTAGTCTTTTATGTGCTTTTATACCCTAATTTCAGTTGGAAACAAGAGTTGTTTTATAATTTTGAAGTTTTCAATCGATATGTAGGTAGGTGTCTTTCTCCTTTTGATTTCCATGGCCAGATTTTCCATTGAAGCAGGGCTATCAGAGTAGGTTGTTACCTCTGCTTTTCTGCATTTTGACCATTCATGGATACTTGGAATAAACATTAGCGATCCTACTTGGATATATTTGTTTGAGCTTTTGCCATTAATCGCTCTGATGTTTTTGGCATATATATTTTACAATGTGGCTATTAGTAGCATTGTTAATTGAACTTTGAAGGTTGTTTTGATTGCAAATGCTATAAGCTACATGTTCATAGTAGTGCAATGGGCATCTAAAAGTGATTTACTCAGCTCGTCTTCTCTCATCATTGGGAAGAACCTCATTCTCAAGATTATTTATGTCATTGGATTAAGGTAGCTGACCTTTTTGTTATATAATAAGCTGTCCTTAGGCAATGATGTTATTTACTGTTGACAAAGCTTATTTATTAGAGCAGTGACTATGTTATCTATGTGGAGTCCAACAGTGATAATCTTATCAGGAAGGCAAGGTGCTTTTGTTGCAATAGTATCTATAATAGGGGGTGTTTCTTTTTGGTTTTGTGTATTTAACCACATTGTTTTTCATTTTTCTGCTTTGTTGAGCTTTTTCTCGCTATTTTGTTATGTTTCATATGTTTATATATATTATGCATATAATCTGTCTCATCATGTAAATTCATCTTAGTTTAGAGCAGGATGGAATCACTGCATGGAGAACTCCATTAAGCGTTTATCTTATTTACAGGTTACTGCATAATGACATTGCAGAACATAGAAAGTGACAACAAAACTAGTGGTATTATTTCTGTCAAGCCTCTCTCAATTGTAGAACGGAGTTTGTTATCCATGTGTATGTTTTTTGCACTAGGCAGTGGCAAGGTCCTTAAGTTCTTGAACACTTACTTTTTCATTTTTTGGTAGCTTAGTATTATAGTTTAAACTTAAATATGTATATCATAAGCATAATAGCAAAGAAATGTTATTACTTGATCAATATTGGAGATATACTTGTATAGGGTTCTATTATATGACACCAATTTGTAGCCTTTCTAATTGTTCACATCCAGTGGTAGTAAATCTTTTCATGTTGGCAAAACATGAATTGAAGCTTCAAGTTGTGATGTCTTTCCATCAGTGTGGAGGAAATGCTGGTGACTTTTGCAGGTATGCCCTTAGAAAAAAATGTTCATACTAACATACTACATGTATGGATAAGCATTTCACTATATTAAGTGATATTTTTGTCATATGGAGTGATGGTTGATTTTTTTTTTTTTTTCCGAAAGAAATACTATTTATACTATTTTTCTTTGAGAGATTATTCTACTCTTATGGGTTATTCCGTTATTAACTCTGGTATGGTTTTAGGATCGAACAACTTATGTGTGGAGACTTTCTAACCTAGTATCAGTGGTTGTACTTAAGAACCATAAAAGGGCTGTTGAGTTTTTCTACTGTTGATCAATGTGTCATCACAGCTTCTGGTGATAAAATAATGAAGATATGGGCTATATCTGATGGGTCCTGTTTGAAGACGTTTGAAGGGTGTCACGCCCCAATAGTACCATAGTAGTAATATATATATTATGATATAGTCGGATAACCTAAACGATATCAAATACACATATCAATACTAGAATTACTTTGGAAAGTGACATGAGTTTAACAAAACAAGATCTTTTTGGTTGCGTGATAAGAAACGATGAAAGTAAATAAAATCACAATACAATAATCAAGTGCTACTGTCTGAATAATAACTATTACAAACCATAAAACTATTTAAGTTCTCAGATAATAAAATTGATGTACTAACACCAATTAATACATATAAATAAAGAAACTACTTTTCCCGTTTCCAAAACTCTTCAGCTTTAGAATCATACCGCTTAAGCTCCTAGAAGCCACCAACCAAGGCTTAAGTGTCATCCTGTAAGGACTGTAGGAGTGTGAGATACCACAGGCTCATTGAATAACAAGACTTATCACAACAAGCAAGTTATTATCAATCATATGTAATGCATCAATCAAACACATGAACAATTACAAGCTTGGACAAACCGGAATCCAAATAGGATGGAGATTTATGCCCTCTCATCGGGGTTGAAGGAACTGATACTAAATCACCTACCCAGAAGAAACTAAGTACACAGGAATCCATAATCCTCACAATTATTATCTCTTTATGTTAATGATGTTTTAACACTCAGTTCCTATTTTGTACTTAGAAACTCCACTAAGTGTTAGCCATTTCACAGTGATACCATAGGCGGCGTCCTTCGTTACCAGTTAGTTCCCATGGAACCTCAGAACAAGGTAAAATTGCGTAGAACTAATAGCCCTTTGCCTAGAAAAACCAAGTATTACCAAAGAACCGAAATTCTAACACGTAGTAGGTGTTCGTAAAAACATAATGCAGTATGTGCAAATCATGCTATGCATGCACCATGTTGCTTATGAGTTCGATAATTTTTAGTCAGGTTATAAGTGTTCAAACTTTATTCAGACATTCAACATGCTTCACATACAATAATTTCACAAGCCTTCATTATCTTTTGATTAGAAATATTTTTCAAGCAAGTTATTTCAAATGCAAGCAAATCCATAATCCCATCACATGAGAGTTCATTATTATTATCTTTGTATTTTAGTGTAACTAAACTACAATCACAACAATGTAACAAGTCTAAGTTACTCACCTGCTCATACTGATCAGTCGTAGTAATCAACTGGGAAATCCTCGACAGTTTCAAAATTACCTATTAAAATGAAGTATTTGTCAATAGGATTTAAAATAGAAAGTTAAATTCCTATGAGTGTCTAAGTGTCCTGTATCGGTATTTGATATCCTTCCTATGGTTTATAATAATTTCTTAAAGTAAAGAAATTTTTATTGTTTAATTCTTTCAAGTTTCTTTTGAGTATATATGTTATGGAAGATCCCATTTAAATTTTCATCAATATCCTAAATTCCATCATATATTGTAGGAGTCTCGGTATGTATAATTTCTATGAATTTGTTCGTACACTTTTCTTGTAATGTAGGACTTCTAATCATGCTTATAAAGCTTGTTTTATCAAGCTTTATGTTCATATAAGGTCTTAGAAGCTTTAAACATGCATTTAGACTAGATTAGATGAAGTTTGAGTCTTGTTTTGTCCACTTTATCCCTAAATCCGAATTTACTATTACCATATTCCTAATATTTCTAAGTTGTTGTTTTTCTTTTCCAACAATACCTAAGCATTCTCAACACATCAACCATCTCTCCTCTTGAATTCATCAATAGATTAGCAACTTCTATCAACCACAAAACTTTCTTCCAATGCTCAATAATCCATCCTAAAGTCTATTCACAAATTTAACAAGGATAGGTTTAGTTTGGAACTTACCTTGGATTGGAATGGAAGGAGGCGGTTCAACTTCCTCTTAAAGCAAGAATTAAACCTAGATCAAAGATTAGAGGATGAAAGGCATGGAAGTAGGCTAGCGGTTTATGGTTGCTCACACAAGGTTCCAAAGCTTCTATGTTGAAGGTGGTAATTGGAAAAAGTTAAGGAAAAAGTGCTGGACGCACTTGTGTTTGCAGCTGGGTTTTTGGATTGTTTTTGTGGGATTTATGAGCTCAAATTGTGTCTAACTTAGGCTTATATACATATACTAGGACTAAACTAAGTTTTAGAGGCAATGGAATTGGTTTTGGCCTTGAAAAATGTCCACAAATGCAGCTGTAAATTCCCATACGATTTTGCAAAGTTGAATGACAAATTGGACTTGTGTTTGATAGATTTTTGTGGCTATCTTTGAGGGTCTTAATTGTATTTGTTTGGTAGCTAATTAATGCTATTTATGTGTGTACAAATAAGAGCTTAAATTGTATATAAAAAAGGATCAAATCTGTTGAAGTTTGGAAGTGTGAAAATCTGAAATTTCTGGAACAATCCATCTTGATTTTTGGGACGAATTTTGAATCCGATTTTCTTATTAATTTTTGGTGTATGAAGTGTCCATTTGAAGGCTCTTTATTGATGTTTAATTGGTCAAAAATATCAGCTTATTTAAGCCTAGGAATATTGCAAAAATCGGAGTTAAATCTAGAGGTGTGTGCTGCTGTAATTGTTGAATTTTTCTCCTTCTATTGCAGGGGTAACATTGATTTTTGCATAATATTTGGGACAGTTATAGTGTTTATCCAAGCTGAAATTCTCCTCATTTATTGTTGTTTACATGTGGAGTGTTTTGGTTGGTAGTGGGTCAATTTTGTTTGAAGTTTAAGGCTCAATTTTCGGATCAAACTTAGTCAACAAAATCGGGTCTTTACAGCAGGGGAGTTCTTGGTTGTTGCTTCACGATTTTTCTAGCTAAGTTTGGAGCTGTATTCCTCTCCCATTTGGTCTGTAATTCTTGCACATTAATTGTGAGTTATAGGTGTAGCTTTTGGGTTGGTTTGGGTGTCCTTTTCGGGTTGAAATTCGTTGTGAAAATCGAATTAAAGTTGGATAAAAAATCAGTGGCTGCAACCGAGACTCCATGTGCTTTGTTTCCCAAGTGCTTATTTTCCACTGAGCAATGTTGTGCGTGTGTGGGAGGTGTGTGTGTGTGGTGCTCCTGTGCTCGGTTAACCCCTGCTGCTGTCGTGAGATGAAGATGTTGTGCGTGGAGATGATGCTCGTCCCTTGCTGCTGCTCGTTGGAATTCCTTTGTTTGCTGCTGCTACTGTGTGTGTAGTTGTTCCAATTGCTTGGTAGCTGCTTGCGTGCGGAAATGGAGACTGCTGTGCGCATGGGAATTCCAGCTGCTCGGTTGACCTTGTTGCTGTTGTGCGTGGAGGTTTGCTTGCTGGTCGGTTATCCATGCAGTTCACGTGCGAGGATATTCACTTCTGTGTCTCCACGTTCCAGTCCTCAATTTGTGTAGCAATGCGATTGTCCGATTTATTTTATTTTATTTTATTTTTATATATATGTATATATTTAATAGTTACTAACAGAAATATTTTTATTAAGAAAATAAATTATTCGTGTATATCTATACTCGTTACATTTACGTTTTATCAAGATAAAATTTACCTAAGTTACTAAAAAACTTTAAATTATTTGTATTTTCAAATTTTTATTTTTAGTAATTTTAACTTACGTGATTAAATTTTCAAGTTCGATGGATTAAATTAGGAACCAAGTTCTACTAAATTTAGAATTTCCTAACAATTATAACAGCGGGTTCGAAATTTTCTTTTTAGTTCTAAGTTGATAATTATTGTTCGGTATTAGTGTTTGTTTGTATTTATAATCTATTGTTTTATACCAATAAGCTCTATAAATAAACTGTATCTCATCGGTTTTGAAATTTTAAAGCTATTTCTAGTTATATCTTGAATTATCAGTTCAAGATACGAAATCTCGTTTTTGGTATCTATTAAGGTCGAGAAAATTTTTATTCAGGTTTTTCAAACTAGGAATGAGTTTATCACAAGTCATGAGTTTATTCTAGGATTTCTATCGGTTTCTAAATTCACTATCTATTTTACATTTTTTATTTTACTATTGTATACTATTGTGAAAATTTTTGGGGTTTACAAAGGGCATACATCAAAGTGTATTAAGAGCATCATTTCTCACTTATGGCCCACAATTTGTTTCTTGTGGTAGCCAAAACTGACAATCTCTTCTTATTTTCCTATCTTCAATTATCTCAGTGATATTTTAAGTATTTGCAATTTGATGGGAGACCCTTTCAGGTGCTTATGGTCTGGTAAAACTGTGGACTGTTAGAACAAGCGAATGCATTGCTACATATGATCAACATGATAATAAGGTGGTGTTTTTTCTATGCTCTATCTAATCGATTGTCTTGGAGATACCTTTTTTCCCCTGCTCAAATTTATAATCACTATAAAGAATGTAGTTCTAGGAAAATCCACATGTGACTAGATTTTTTTCGATTTTCTTGAATCGAATTTGCTATTCAATGGTATTCCCAGTAGTTCAGGTTAGTTATCATGGGTCGTTTTTCATTATCTATTCATGTTTTTTTCTAATCATTCAATAATTATATTTATATATTATGTGACAGCAAATCCAAATGGAAATACTTCTGCAAGTGCACGAGATACTTCATCAAATCCATCATTTGGAGATGATGGGGACAACAGTGAGGAAGAAAATTAAAGACTTAGTTTTTTGTTTTTTGGCTGAAGTAACTAACACGAATGGGGTCAAACTAATATGATAAAGTGTATATATGCTCATTTTGATGTAATTTGGAGTTTTTGATTATGTTTCTTCTAAGGACACAAAACCATATTGTTTTGTGTTTTTTATTTTTCCTTTCATGTAAGTCTTTAAGTAAATTTATGTTATTAGTTTTTATTACATATTAAGCACATTGTATGCTCCAAAATGTATTAGTGATATTTATTCATACATAAATTTCATGTGCAGAAGTAATAGCAGGTATTAATTATATTGTGATCAAATAGGTGTATTGTAAACCCCGGAAATTTTCACAATAGTATACAGTAGTAAAATAGAAAACGTAAAGTAGATAGTGAATTTAGGATTCGATAAAAATCCTAGAATAGACCTATGAGTTATGATAAACTCATTCCTAATTTGAAAAACTCGAATAAAATTTTCTCGACCTTAATAGATACCAAAAACGAGATTTCGTATCTTGAATTGGTCCCGTAAAGATAACCAAGAGAGAGAGGGGGGGGGGGGGGGGTGTTTAATTGGTTATAATTTTTTTTTTTAAATCATTTCAAACAAAATCCACACCACTTGATTATACTATAAAATGGCTTTAGATTTTTCTCGTAAATGAAAATCACAAATGAACACTTAAAAACAACACAATAGATCAAAACACAATGCTCAAGCACTTGAAAAATAAGTTTGAGTTCTAAATGTTTTCTTCTTGGAACTTTCTGAAATACCCTCTGATTAACCCTCTGACTCAAGAACAATAATTACACTACTCTCTGCTTCACTTTCTGACTCAAGAACACATGCAGCAAGTGAAATTAAATTTGCACGAAAATAAAAAGAGATGAGAGAAGAGATAGCAAATTCGATATATAGAGGTTCCGCCTTGAGCGTCAATCCTCTCTTCCAGCTCCAAGCCAGGGTCACCGGTAATCCACACCGATTTTGTTCCACTAATCCAATCAATGAAAATCGTTACAAGAAGTTCACAATTCACTCAGCTTGATTCTCTTAAACAATCAAACTACTGAGCCTACTTGCAACTCACAATCACTCAAACAATAAGTAATTCAAAATCTGAGGAAAACAATAACAATCCTCGATAGTGTTGTAACGAAGAAGATGAACAGTAATGAATACACAATTTCGCTCTTTTTCTTTTTCGAAATGTTATCCTCTATGTGTGTTGTTGTTTCTGACTTGAAGCTCCTGGATTTTATTTGTTTCCTTCAACGTTCGAATTTGAATTTTCCAGATAAGCCTCAATTTCAAATTTCCGAGAAAGACGATATGATAAGCTCTGTTTCCATATTTTTCATTTGGCATAATCCCTTCAAGTTTATCTTCATAATTTGCCTTGCTTTTTGAAATTAGAACATCTGATAAACTTCCATAAGATTGGGATAACTTCAAATCACTATAATCCTGCATAAAATTCTCAAAGAAAAGAAATTCGAATCACTTTTCCGTTGAACTCGTCTGTCACTGTTCATGCTTCATCTTCTTTTATTACAACTTAATCTGAATTCAGATAAGTTTTATAATTTCTCGCTTGTCTTATCCTTTATTTATGTAATATATATTTCCTTCATTTACTCTTATGCAATTCATCCAAAATATTTAGAATAAGAAATAAACTTGAATTGTCATGATTATATTTAAATCCATAAAATGAAAACCCTGTGGATATTGAACCAACTTATGTGGAACAGATTGAATATATTTCCCAAATACATCCAATCTTTGGAGCTAGGTCTTCAATGGATCGATTAAAAATTTGTTTTTCTTCATAAAAAGTTATATCACACTTTCTGACTTTTGCTTCTGATATACCTTCTGCAGATTATATTGTACCTTCTGACTTTGCTTCTGATATACCTTCTGCCTTGGTTTAAGAACTTGTTTATAAGCAATGTACCTTCTGCCTAACTTTCTGAGTATTCTTCTGAGTTGTGTAAAAAAAATTTTCTGACAAACACAACTCAAAATAATTGTTATTTCATTCTTTTTGTTATCATCAAAATATATAATTGAGAAAAACCAACATTCTCCCCCTTTTTGATGATAACAAAACTCATATATAAACGAAATCATAAAATTCGAAGACAAGGTGCGTGATCATCAGAATAACTATATCCTGCAAAATAATATCCTGCAAAATAATATTCTACAAAATAATATTCTACAAAATATTAATCAATATACCATCATATCTCATATAATCATATATCTAGATAAATATTTAATTTAAGTTTATTTTGTTTATCTTTTCTCCCCCTTTTTGTTAGCATCAAAGAAACCAATCAATAAATTAAATTTACTCCCCCTTACTATATGCCAAAAGATAGAAAATGCATTAATACGAATTAAGGAAGATAGCAACTAAGGTCATAATTGCATAGTCTTTAGAAAAACAGAAATAGGCACATAGTCAGAAAAACAAAAGAAATTTAGTTTTTCTTTGGTGGAATTTTCTTTGCTTGCTTCTTCCTTTGCGGGAAGAGTTCGTCTCACAGGGACTTTTGGTTCAGCTTGTGAAGTTTCAGGTTGAGTTGAGCTGGGAGGTTGGTTGAGTCAATATGTTCTCAGCAACTTGATGTGTAGGAAGAATTTGAGGAGGAATGAGATGCATTGCTTCTAAGGCATCTGAAGCTTGAGTCTCGGAATGATCAGAAGGTTTAGGAACTTCAACTGTGGTACCCTGAATTTCCCCATTGTGAGTACCATTAACACCTTCTTCGGAGTGCTGCTTTTCTTCTTCCTGTACTGGAGCTAGTGGCTCATTGGTGGTCTCACTTATTGGAGCTTGAGTAGTGATTGCTGGTTCACTGATGCTCTGTGGAACAGCTGGAGTATCAGATCCAAGAGAGTTACCAGCAATAATATCTTCTTCAGATATGACTTTAGGTTGTCCAATAGGTTGTGAGTCTGGTTGATTTTGTGTACTGATAGCTTGAAGAATTGATTTGGTTAAATCGGTCTTCAAACCATCGAATTTTTGATCAATTATGTCCAACAACTCAGATTTTAAACCTTCTTTGGATGTTTCTCCTAGAGGAACCGCACTTTCTGAGTCACTCTCTGACTCAGTATCAGCAAATACTTTTTCGCCTTCTCTTATCTCAAATTTACCTCCAGTCCTTATTTCATGGGATTTCTTTCTCTTTCCCAACACTTTTTCTTTTCCTGCTCTTTTAGAAAGCAAATCCTCTTTCTCATTTTCTTGCCTCGCACTCTCTGATCTATCCTCTGCCTCTGGGAGCAACTCACATTCAGCTAGAGATTTGATCTTTTGCCAATCAAACTTGAATTTAAAATATTTAGGATGACGATACCAAGAACCATCCTTAGAGAACCAAAATTTTTCAGAAACAAGTATTCCCATTTTCTTTGTATTAAGTTCTCCAAACTTCTTTAAACCGACTGTCGATTTAAAATTTTTGGGTAACTTAATTTTCTTGAAATTGAAAAGTTTCATCAAAAGATTTCCATAGGGCTTGTTTCGTCGAGTTCTCCACATATGTTTCAAGATTATGGTTGGTATGTCTAAATTTAAATTCTTTTTGATTGCTAAAATGATCAATCCTCTTCTGTGGAAATCGTTGTTGTGCTACCCATCTTAGGTAAAATGCAATCCACAATGGCTTTATGCAACAGACGTATCAGCAATTCAAAGTCAGTGGAAAATATGTCCTTTTCCTTAAAACTTCCAATCCCATCATTCAGCTCTGTAAAAATCTCATTTTTGGATAGACTGATCAACCTAGCATCGTCATTACAATCTTTCTCATCAAAACAATCAACGAGATCCTTCCTCGTGATTTTAATAGCTTTCCCAACAACTTTAGATTTTAAAGAAAGATCATTCATTTGTTCCAGATGTTCATAAAATTCCTTTATAATCTTCTCATTAACTATTTCCAAAATACTACACAACTTCTTGCATCCAACTCTATTCAGCCAGTGATGCAAATAAAATCCATTTGATGAGAAGAACTTAAAGTCTATAAAAGAACATTCTCTGACCTTGTTAGGGATCCTCGTTGAAGTTGATATTGAGGAAGCTTTTCTTTTCTTTGTGGTTGTGGTTTGTGCAGGGGTATCCTCTGATTCAGTATGTTCTGAGTCATCCTCTGACTCAGGCTTTGCGGGTTCAGGAGATTCTTGTCTTTTTGAGGTGATAGGGTTTCTTGAACTTCATCGTCCTTAGCTTCTGAGTCATCATGTCGTTCTTTAGAACGAGATTCTCTGATCTCTCCCTCGTTGATAGATGTTTCAATTAGTTCTTCAGAACTTGAGGATGTATCCTCAATTTGTACTTTCTCAGAAACTTTCTTGGATTTAAAACCTTTGGCCAGAATTCGAGTGGATTTTCTTGGAGCCATGCTTAGGGTTTGGTTTTTGAAATGAAAAAAAATGATAGACAGAAAGAGATTGTTTTGAGAGGGAAAAGAAGAGGCAAATGAAAGGCCTTAAAAGAAAGTTTTACGGGAATAAGCAACAATAAATTGCGCCTTAATTCCGACAATATTGAATATTATTTATTTATTAACATTTTTTTAATTATTAATTTTAAAAAGGAAAACACATACCTACTTCATTCTTAAATTTCAAATCTTGCTTTATCCAAAGGTTTAGTAAAAATATCCGCATACTGATTTTCAGTTGATACAAACTCAATATTAATATTTCCATTTTGGACATGATCTCTGATAAAATGATGTCTAATTTCTATATGTTTAGATCTAGAATGATGCACAGGATTTTTTGTTAAATTAATTGCACTTGTATTATCACATCTTATTGAAATATTTTATAGTCTAAACCAAAATCCAATAATTGTTGTTTAATCCAAGAATTTGTGCACAACAATTTCCAATTGAAACATACTCAGCTTCTGCTGTGGATAAAGCAACTGAATTCTGTTTTTTAGAAGACCAGGAAATTAGTTTGTTTCCTAAAAATTGACAAGTTCCAGAAGTACTTTTCCTGTCAATTTTGCATCCTGCATAATCAGCATCTGAGTATCCAATCAAATCAAAATTTTCATTCTTGGGATACCAATTCCTAATTTTACAGTACATGCAATATATTTAAAAATTCTTTTCACAGCTTTTAAATGTGTCTCAGTTGGATTACTTTGAAATCTTGCACAAATGCATACATAGAAAATAAAATATCTGGTCTAGATGCAGTCAAATATAAGAGAGAACCAATCAAACTTCTGTATAATTTTTCATTAACTTTCTTACCTTGTGAATCAGTATCTAACCTGATTGATGAACTCATTGGTGTAGCAACTTCTTTTGTCTTCTCGAATCCAAACTTTTTCAGAATTTGTTTGGTATACTTTTCTTGATGAATGAAAATTCCATCTTTTGATTGTTTGATTTGTAATCCCAAAAAGAAATTTAATTCACCCATCATAGACATTTCAAATTCTGCCTGCATAAGCTTTGCAAAATCTTGACAATATTTCTCATTAGTTGAACCAAATATGATGTCATCAACATATATCTGTACAACTAGAATATCTGTATTATAATGCTTGATAAACAAAGTAGTATCAATTTTACCTCTTTGATATCCACTTGAGATAAGATACTCACTGAGTCTCTCATACCAAGCTCTTGGTGCTTGTTTGAGTCCATACAAAGCTTTTCTTAGTTTGAAAACATGATCAGGCTTAATATGATCTTCAAATCCAGGTGGTTGTTCAACAAAAACTTCTTCTTTAATATAACCATTTAAAAATGCACTTTTTACATCCATTTGAAATAATTTGAAATCTTTGTAACAAGCATAAGCAAGTAATAATCTTATTGCTTCCAATCTAGCTACTGGTGCATAAGTTTCATCATAGTCTATTCCTTCTTCCTGAGAATATCCTTTAGCTACAAGTCTAGCTTTATTTCTAACTATTTTACCATTTTCATCTAGTTTGTTCTTAAAAACCCATTTAGTACCAATGATTGATTTGTCTGTAGGTCTAGGAACTAAATCCCAGACATTATTTCTTTCAAATTGATTCAATTCTTCATGCATAGCAGTTATCCAATTATTGTCTTTTAATGCTTCTTCAATATTACTAGGTTCAATTTCAGATAGCAAAGCAAAATGATTCTCTAAGTCTTGTAATCTTGATCTAGTTCTTGTTCCAGATTCTATGTCACCAATAATTAATGAAGATGGATGAGATGATTTGTATTTCCACACTTTTGAGCTTTCAGGATTTTCAGAAGTTATTTTCTGCTTACCTTCTGCTTTACTTTCTGCTTTACTTTGCTTTACTTTCTGATATATCAGATTGTTGATCTTTCTCCAAAGTACCTTCTGCTTTACTTTCTGACATATCAGAACTTATTCTTCCTTTCACTTCAGAAGTAAAACGGTTATCTTTGTTCATAGGTGCAAGCATTCATCATCATCAAATCATCTTTCATATCAATGAATCGCACATTTATAGATTCTTCAACTACTTTTGTTGTTTTATTATAAACACGATATGCTTTACTATATTGTGAATATCCTAGAAAAATTGCTTCATCAGATCTTTCATCAAATTTTCCAAGATTATGTGCATTCTTTTTCACAAAACATGTACAACCAAATACATGAAGATATGATACTGATGGTTTTCTACCACGAAACAATTCATATGATGTTTTTGTAGTTAGAGGTCTAATGTATATTCTATTCATAATATAACATGCAGTTGAAACGGCTTCAGCCCAAAAATGTTCAGCTATTTTGCTTTCATTTAACATAGAACGAGTCATCTCTTGAATAGTTCTATTCTTTCTTTCTACTACACCATTTTGTTGTGGTGTATAAGGTGCTGAAAAATTGTGACTTATTCCATGTTCTTCACAAAATGAGATAAACATAGCATTATCAAATTCCGTTCCATGATCAGTTCTTAATGAAATAATAGATAGTCCTTTTTCATTTTGAATTTGTTTAGCAAACTTATGAAATATTTCAAAAGTGTCAGATTTGTGTTTTAAAAAGAACACCCATGTATATCTAGAAAAATCGTCTACTATGACTAGTCCATATTTGCTACCTCCTAGACTCCTAGTTCTAGTAGGTCCAAACAAATCTAGATGCAAAAGCTCAAGAGGTCTTTTTGTTGAAATCACATTTATACATTTATGAGAAACTGAGACCATCTTGTTCTTTAAACATGTTGAACACTTTACATCATGCTTTATGTTTATTTTAGGTAAACCAACAACAATATTTCTTTTTGAAAGTTTTTCTAAGTGATTGAAATTTACATGACCAAGTTTTCTATGCCAAACATGTATACTATCATTCATAGATAAGAAGCAATATTCAATACTCATATCAGATGGAGTAATTAGATACACATTCCTTTTTCTAAATCCTTCAAACAATTTAATTCCATTAGAATCGTATGCAAAACACTTGTCCTTTTCAAAATTTATTTGATAACCTTTATCACATAATTGACTTATACTTAAGAGATTATGTTTTAAACCTTTAACCAAAGAAACATTCTCAATCATGTAAGGAGAATAACCAATTGTTCCTTGACCAATTATCTTACCACGACTGTCATCACCAAATCTCACATACCCTTTTTCTTTCCATATTAGACTAGTAAACAAGGAAGCATCTCCAGTCATGTGGCCTGAACATCCACTGTCCAAGTACCATGTTCCTTTTATTTTTGCTCCTTGTTCCTACAAAATATAAACAAGGTGATCAAACCCTTTTAGGAACCCAAACAAACTTGGGTTCTTTAAAAATCAAGCTCGTTTTATCTTGTTTCTTAACTTGATATGTACTGAGCTTGTTTCTTTTGTAGAAACAAAATTTTTCAATATGACCTATTTTGTTACAAAAAGAGCATGAATATGTATGTGTATAATACCTTTGATTTGATTTTTGATAGTGATTTCGTTTTGGATAAATGTTAGATTCATACCTGTTCCCTCTGCTATACCTTCTGAGTCTGCCTCTGCCGTCGCTGTTCTTGTGTTTTTAAGATGATGAACAGTACTTTCGACATTTCCAGATCTTTGGGCTTTAACAAATGTTGTCCTTTTTACATTATTTGAAGAACTACCAGATTCATATCCAATCCCAGATTTTATACATGAAGGTCTTTGACTATTAATTAACATATTCAACTTCTTATCACTCTCATTAAATTTGTTGAACGTGTTCTTGATAGATCGTGACAGATCCTCTACTCGACCATTTAGTTCTCTTATTTCGTTTTTTAATACTTCATTTTCCTTCCTTAAACATCGGTTTTATTAAACAATTTCTCATTATCATTTTTCAACATATCATTTTCATCAATGATTAACTTGTTTGTTTGGCGCATAACATCCTTCTCATTCTTTAATGCTTTATTCTCAATATCTAGTTTAGATATCTTCGAATCTGCCTTTTTAAGTGCTCTAAGAAGTTTCTTCATTTCAGAATACATGTCAGATTCACTCAATTCTTCATCAGAATCAATACGTACCTCGGAAGCTGCCATGAGACAAAGATTGGCTTCTTCTTCGTCTTCACTTTCACCTTCTGATTCACCTTCTGAGGCATCGAGGTCACTCCATGTAGCCATCATTGCACGACTTTTCTTTTTGAATTTCTTCATCTTCTTCTTAAGAATTGGACATTCGTACTTGATGTGGCCTGGTTGTTTGCATTCATAGCAAACAATTTCTTTCTTTTCCTTCTTTTCTTCCTTTTCTTTGAAATTCTTTCCTGAAACATATTTGTTATCTTTATTGAAATTTTTGAATTTCTTACCTTTGAAGAACTTGTTCAATCTTCTAGCTAACATGCCGACATTTTCCTCAAAGTCATCATCATCAAAATCAGATTCATCATTGACTACTTTCTTTGCTTTGAATGCTATTGCTTTTGGACTTTCTTCAACTTCCTCTGTCGTGTGAAGATGTGACTCATAGGCTAGCAATTTCTCCCTCAATTGACTTAGGCTCAGCTTGTTCAAGTCTTGAGCTTCCTCAATCGCGGTCTTTTTTGCATCCCATGACTTTGGTAAAATCCTGAGTATTTTCCTGACAAGATCAGGATCATTCATCTTCTTTCCAAGAGAGGTTAGTTCATTAGTAATAGCAGTAAAGCGATTAAAAACTTCTTTTATTTTCTCATTAGGCTTGATCTTGAACAATTCATATTGTTGTATCAAGAATTGATTTTTGTTTCCTTGATAGTGTTAGTTCCTTCATAAGTATTAGATAAAGTGTCCCAAATATCCTTAGCTGTTTCACAAGAAGAAATCAGATAAAATTCAGAAGGAGCTATTGTAGTAAGTAAGAGATTCTTAGCCGTGTTGTTCCTTTCTATGATCCTTAATTCAGCAGTAGTATATGTATCATCATCAGTCATAGTCACTGGAATATCTCCAAATGCAATCACCTGCCAAGAAGCATAGTCATTAGCTTTCACATAGGTAGACATGCGCATTTTCCAATATAGGTAATTTGATCCATCAAAATATGGAGCTCGGTTAATAGCAATGTTATTTTCAGCCATTTGAAAAGATCACTCAAATAAAATAAATGAGAACGCTCTGATACCAATTGTTGGTCCCGAAAAGATAACCAAGAGGGGGGTGAATTGGTTATAAAAATTTTTTTAAAAATAATTTCAAACAAAATCACACCACTTGATTATACTAAAATGGCTTTAGTTTTCTCGTAAATGTGAAAATCACAAATGAACACTTAAAAACAACACAATAGATCAAAACACAATGCTCAAGCACTTGAAAAATAAGTTTGAGTTCTAAATGTTTTCTTCTTGGAACTTTCTGAA
The DNA here is from genome assembly GCA_024138025.1 of Combretum micranthum. Lineage (NCBI taxonomy): Eukaryota > Viridiplantae > Streptophyta > Magnoliopsida > Myrtales > Combretaceae > Combretum > Combretum micranthum. The sequence goes on from JAMXBD010003280.1 coordinate 92,717, forward strand.
ATACCCTCTGATTAACCCTCTGACTCAAGAACAATAATTACACTACTCTCTGCTTCACTTTCTGACTCAAGAACACATGCAGCAAGTGAAATTAAATTTGCACGAAAAAAAAGAGATGAGAGAAGAGATAGCAAATTCGATATATAGAGGTTCCGCCTTGAGCGTCAATCCTCTCTTCCAGCTCCAAGCCAGGGTCACCGGTAATCCACACCGTTTTGTTCCACTAATCCAATCAATGAAAATCGTTACAAGAAGTTCACAATTCACTCAGCTTGATTCTCTTAAACAATCAAACTACTGAGCCTACTTGCAACTCACAATCACTCAAACAATAAGTAATTCAAAATCTGAGGAAAACAATAACAATCCTCTACAGTGTTGCAACGAAGAAGATGAACAGTAACGAATACACAATTTCGCTCTTTTTCTTTTTCGAAATGTTATCCTCTATGTGTGTTGTTGTTTCTGACTTGAAGCTCCTGGATTTTATTTGTTTCCTTCAACGTTCGAATTTGAATTTTCCAGATAAGCCTCAATTTCAAATTTCCGAGAAAGACGATATGATAAGCTCTGTTTCCATATTTTTCGTTTGGCATAATCCCTTCAAGTTTATCTTCATAATCTGCCTTGCTTTTGAAATTAGAACATCTGATAAACTTCCATAAGATTGGGATAACCTCAAATCACTATAATCCTGCATAAAATTCTCAAACAAAAGAAATTCGAATCACTTTTCCGTTGAACTCGTCTGCCACTGTTCATGCTTCATCTTCTTTTATTACCTTAATCTGATTCAGACAAGCTCTATAATTTCTCGCTTGTGTATCCTTTATTTATGTAATATATATTTCCTTCATTTACTCTTATGCAATTCATCCAAAATATTCAGAATAAGAAATAAACTTGAATTGTCATGATTATATTTAAATCCATAAAATGAAAACCCTGTGGATATTGAACCAACTTATGTGGAACAGATTGAATATATTTCCCAAATACATCCAATCTTTGGAGCTAGGTCTTCAATGGATCGATTAAAAATTTGTTTTTCTTCATAAAAAGTTATACCACACTTTCTGACTTTTGCTTCTGATATACCTTCTGCAGATTATATTGTACCTTTTGACTTTGCTTCTGATATACCTTCTGCCTTGGTTTAAGAACTTGTTTATAAGCAATGTACCTTCTGCCTAACTTTCTGAGTATTCTTCTGAGTTGTGTAAAAAAAATTTTCTGACAAACACAACTCAAAATAATTGTTATTTCATTCTTTTTGTTATCATCAAAATCTATAATTGAGAAAAACCAACATAACTAGAAATAGCCTTAAAATTCCAAAACCGATAAGATACAGTTTGTTAATAGAGTTTATTGGTATAAAATAATAATTTAAAAAGTAAATATTAAGATTATAAATACAAACAAACACTAATACTGAACAATAATTATCAACTTAGATCTAAAAAGAAAATTTCAAACCCGCTGTTACAATTGTTAAGAAATTCTAAATTATTAGGACTTGGCTCCTAATTTAATTCATCGAACTTGATAATTTAATCACGCAAGTTAAAAATACTAAAAAATAATTAATCGTGTGAAGTTTAACAAAAATTTGAAAATACAAATAATTTAAAGTTTTGTAGTAACCTGGGTAAATTTTATCTCGATAAAACGTAAATATAACGAGTATAAATATACGCGAATAATTTTTTTTTTTTGTAAAAATATTTTAGTTAATAACTATTAAATATATATATATAAAAAAAAGAGGAAAATCGGTTTTTTGACTGCTGCACAAATTGAAGGCGTGGATGTCGAACAGCAGAGGAAATTCTCCTTCACGCGCGTTGATTCCTTCGAGCAAGACGAAGCCAATTCCACACAAGTAGCAGGCAGCACCGTCGAACGCACAGCAGTCTCCATTTCCCTCATGCAAGCAGCAAGAGTCCACCGAGCAACTGAAACAACTTCACGCGCACAACAGCAAGCAGCAAGGGACGAACAAGCAGCTCCAAACGATTAGCAAGCAGCTCCACACGATCATCCATCCACACACACGCACAACAAGGGACCGAAGCAAAGCACCAGGGGAAAAATAGAGCAAGAGCCTCTATTGCAGCAGTTGATTTTTAGTCAACTTTAATCCGATTTTCATAACGAATTTCAACTCGAAAAGGACACCCCAACCAACCCAAAAGCTACACCTATAACCCACAATTAATGTGCAAGAATTACAGACCAAATGGGAGAGGAATACAGCCCCAAACTTAGCTAGAAAAATCGTGATGCAGCAGCCAAGAACCTCCCCTGCTGCAGAGATCCAAATTTTTGCCTCACTTTGATCTGAAATTTGAGCCTTAAACTTCAAAAGAAATTGACCCACTAACCAACCAAGACAATCCACATGTAAATAACAATAAATGAGGAGAATTTCAGCTTGGATAAACAACCATAACCATCCTAAATATTTTGCAAAAATCGGATGTTACCAGCTGCAACAGAGGAGAAAAATTCAATAAATATAGCAGCACACTTCTCCAAATTTAACTCCGATTTTTGCAATATTCCTAGGCTTAAATGAACTGATATTTTTGATCAATTAAACACCAATAAAGAGCCTTCAAATGGACACTTCATACACAAAAAATTAATGAGAAAATTGGATCCAAAATTTGTTCAAAAATCAAGATGAATATTCTAGAAATTTCAGATTTTCACACTTCCAAACTTCAACAGATTTTGACCTAATTTTTATACAATTTAAGCTCTTATTTTTATACACAAAATAGCATTAATTAGCTACCAAACAAACATAATTAAGACTCTCAAAAATAGCCACAAAAACCTGTCAAACACAAGTCAAATTTTGCATCCAACTTTGCAAATCGTATGGAAAATTCCAACTGCATTTGTGGACATTTTTCAAGTAGTATATGTATATAAGCTTAAGTTAGTTATAATTTGAGCTCATAAATCCCACAAAAACACTCCAAAAACACAGCTGCAAACACAAGTGCGTCCAGCTCTTTTTCCTTTCCTTTTTGCCATTGCCATCTTCAACATAGAAGCTTAGAACCCTTGTGTGGCAACCATAAACCCCTAGCTTACTTCTATACTCTACCTATACACTAGGCTCATCAATAACATCCAAAACCAAACCAAAAGTCTTAAGTTATCCTAGGGTTCAAGAGGAGGAAATTAGTTTGACAATGTGAGAATGTTGGATTACATTAGTAAACTTTTAGTATAGTTAATGTTGTTTAGTTAGAAACTCATCCTCTAATCTTTGATCTAGGTTTAATTTTGCTTTAAGAGGAAGTTGAACAACCTCCTTCCATTCCAATCCAAGGTAAGTTCCAAACTACAACCTATCCTTGTTAAATTTATGTATAGACCTTAGGATGGGTTATTGAGCATTGGAAGAAAGTTTTGTGGTGGGAAAAAGTTGTTAATCCTTGGATGAATTCAAGTGGATAGATGATTGATGTGTTAGAAATGTTTAGATATTGTTGGAAGAGAAAAACAACAACTTAGAAGTATTATAATTATGGTAATAGTAAATTCGGATTTAAGGATAAAGTGGACAAAGCAAGACTCAAACTTCATCTAATCTAGTCTAAATGCATGTTTAAAGCTTCTAAGACCTTATATGAACATAAAGCTTGAAAAAACAAGCTTTACAAGCATGATTAGAAGTTCTACATTATAAGAAAAGTGTACGAACAAATTCATGGAAATTATACATACCGAGACTTCTATAGGTTATGATGGAACTTAAGATATAAATGAAAGTTTAAATGGGATTCTCTAAAATAATCCTCAAATCAAAAGAAAGTTAAAAGAATCAAACAATAGAAATTCCTTTCCTATAGGAATCAATACTTTAAGAAATCGCCATAAACCATAGGAATAATACCAAATACCGACATAGGACACTTAGACACTCATAGGAATTTAATTTTCTATTTATAAATATTATTGACAAATACTTCATCTTAATAGGTAATTTTGATACTATCGGAATTTCCCGGTTGATTACTACGACTGATCAATATAAGCAGTTGAGTAACTTAGACTTATTACAATGTTTGTGATTGTACTTTAATTGCACTAAAATATAAAGATATTAATGATGAACTTGCGTGTATATGGGATTACAGGATTTGTATGTTGTTTGAAATTATTTGTTTGGCAAATACTACTATCTAAAAGTGATAATGAATGGCTTGTGAAATTACTGTATGTGAAGCATGTTGAGTGTCTGAATGAAGTTTGAACACCTATAACCTGACTAAAAATTATCGAACTCATAAGTGAAATGGTGCATGCATAGCATGATTTACACATACTGCATTATGTTTTTACGATCGCCTACTACGTGTTAGAATTTCGGTTCTTTGGTAATACTTGGTTTTTCTAGGCAAGAGGCTATTAGTTATACGCAAGTTTACCTTGTTCTGTCGGTTCCATGGGAACTAACTGGTAACGAAGGACACCGCCCATGGTATCGCTGTGAAATGGCTAATACTTAGTGGAGTTTCTAAGGTACAAAACGGGAACTGAGTGTTTAGAACATCATTAACATAAAGAGATAATAATTGTGAGAATTATGGATTCCTATGTACTTAGTTCTCCTGGGTAGGTGATTCAGGGATTGGTTCCTTCAACCCCGATGAGAGGGCGTAAATCTCCATCCTGTTTGGATTCTGGTTTGTCCAAGCTTGTAATTGTTCATGTGTTTGATTGATGCATTGCATATGATTGATAATAACTTGCTTGTTGTGATAAGTCTGGTTATTCACTAAGCCCGTGGTTACGCTCACACTCCTACAGTCCTTACAGGATGACACGGTTTTCAGTATGCAACCTTCAGAAACTTTAACCGATTACAGGCGAAGGTTGAGGGTCTTGGTGGAAGACCTAGCATTGGCAGGCAATCTTAAAACATTGGATCAGATTTTAAGCAAATGGAGACATGGATTGAGGCCACTCTTTAGAGATTGGTTGTTCCTGATGGAGAAAGCACACCCGAATCTAGGTTATGCTATTGAATTAATTTATAGGTTTGAAAGGTTTTTTGGTAGGAATGGTGGAGCAGTAGAAATAGATAATATAGCATTTGTATTATCAATGAATTCCATGAGGCCGACTCTTCCAGATTTCAAGATATGGGAGTATATTGGAAAAAGGTTGGATATATGCTCATGATTTTAGGGAGGATCACATGGGTACGTAGTACTGATCCATGTACTGATGAGTGGATAATGTATCATCTCAGTAATAGCAAGTTTCCTAAGGAAGTATTACAGAGTTGACCTGCTATTATACTGACAGTTGAGCTTGATGCCCCGAGTCATTGTCGTTTTTGTGATACTTTTTCTCATAATATTACTCAGGATACTGTATTACCAATTAGAGGACGTGGAAGGAGATCAATATTGATTTGGAAGAAAATACTGACAGGACAAAGAAGACCAGGACAGGAGTAATGTATCAGTTCCACAAGCATTAGAATTCTTGGATTTCACACATAGTACTTTTAGCAAATATAGTACATGGAGGGAACGCCACATGGAGGATGGATATGTGGTGAGGATACAATGATAGTACAGGAGGGTAAACAAGCTCCAAAGACACAGGGAGTACAGCTTGATGGGTCTGAGCTTAGTTAGCTCCACCTAGACAGCATGTTGAGATCCACGAGTTGAGCAGCAGCGACTCCAGTGATTAGGACGAGTACCCACAGCTGGATGCCCGAGATAAGGGCAAGAGACCACTTTACCCCACCCCTTAGAGAGTTTAGTTGAAAGAATGTTATTTTATGTGTTGTAAATAGACTAAATATGTATGACTTATGGTGATGCTCTTTTGATGATTTAGTAGATAGATAGTTAGTGCAAATTTTGATGTTGTATATAAAGCATTAACTCTAGGAACTCTATCATGATGTGATGTACTTAGTATTAGTGATGATAGTTAGTGCAATTTTTGATGTTGTATATATGGCACTAATATGGAATACAAGTATGTTTATGTTTTGGTGTACATATATATATGTTATCATGTGTGTATGTAAATGTAAGTGAAGTAGTAAAGAAAGTATGCTCATGTTAGGAAAGTATCATGTATATTTTTAAATTATGAAAGATTTACACATGCATGAGATACTCCATGAAAAATACAGTAAGAAGCATAAATAACTTGGATAAGAAATGGTTACAATAAATGAGACTTACCTTATTTGATATGAAATTTGTGGTAGAACGCCGAGAATGAGAGGTGGAAGGAGAAGAACTGCAAGAGTACCAATGAATCCGCCTAATGATGAACTGGCACTACAACCCAATCGCTTGGAGACTATTTTGCAAGCAATTCAACAACAGGACACCTTAATTTTACAAGCTTTGCAAGCTAGACAAATACCACCTGTAGCACCACCTCCTGAGGCACCACCTATGCCTCAAGTTTCTGCTAGGAGAAATGAGGAACGTGTTGCATCGGTTCAACCACCCGTGGAAGAACCGAGAAATCAAGAACGACGTGTTGAATCTGTAGTTGAAGTGCAAGGACCATCCCGACATGATCATGAATTACCACCTCTGCCACCTTGGAGACCATAAAGGAATTTGTTACCTGAGTTTATAAAGTGTAATAGGTACTTTGAGGGAATGCCAAGAAAACCAGAAGAAGCAGAAGATTGGTTGTCTCAGATTGAGCGATCATTTGATGTGTTCCAAATACCTAAAGCACTTAAGGTACCTTACGTAACCTACTTGCTGCGATTAAGGGCAAGAATATGGTGGGATTCAAAGCAAAGAGGATTACCACATCCCATAACGTGGGAAGTTTTCAAAGGGGAATTTCTGAAGGAATATTTCCCGGGCAGCTTGAAAGCAATGTATAGTACTGATTTAATGAATTTTACTCAAGGGAGTAAGACGGTTGATGAATACGAACATGAATTCAATCGATTATTGCAATTTGCCCCAGACGCATACAAAGATAGTGATGAATTAAAAAGGCAAACTTTTATGGCTGGATTAGAGCCCCATTTTCAGAGGAGGCTTGCTGAATTTGAGATTATTGATTTTACTGCTATGGTATAGAAGGCGCGAATGATAGAGCGCGCTAGAAAATATGAAGTAGAAAGATATAAGAAACGAGGGAAAATTTTTGGAAAAAGAATTCATGATAATGTGGGAGCGAGTACTGTTCCTAAGAAAGGGAAATTTGTTAAGCCAATTGGAAATGTCAAAAGTGGAAATACCAGGAGAAGTAATGTTACCTGTTGGAAATGCAAGGGCGCTCATTACCCAAGAGACTGCCCACATCTGCAACATAGATGCTTTTTATTGTGGTGAAAGTGGACATCATGCTGCTAAGGGTCCAAAAACGGCGAGTGCGACCTGCTTTGTCTGTAAGAAGATAGGTCATATAGCAACTTACTGTCCTCAAAGGAATACTGGAGCGGCAGGATCATCATAATCTAAAGGAGTTGTTGGAGCGAGGGATCAAAAAAAGGACAATGCCAGTACTAACAAAAATACTAGAACAGCTAGAATTTATGCTATGCACGGAACTCTAGTTGATGAAGAGGAGATAGAGGAGGATGATACTGAAAACATTTGGGAGGAAGCTAATCTAGATGATACCGGACTCATTGCAGATATGTTATTATGTTCAAAACAATAGTATGAGACATAAACACTTTAGATGCACAATTAATGCTTTTATAAGTCCTAAATAACATGTAATGTATAATTGTTAAATAGGCACAATACAAGTGAAAGACCATTCAGTGTACGCCCTATTTGACACCGGTGCGACACATTCATTTATAGACATTGTATTAGACAGACAATTAGGTCTAACATGTGAAGCTATGAATAAAAGGTTAGGGATCAGTACACCCACTGGAGGCATGGTTATGACTCATGAAATGGTGAAAGAATGCCCGATACAGATTGGGAATCAAGGATCAATTATTGATCTAATTGTAGTGGATCTGCACAAATATGAAGTTATTTTGGGAATGACTTGGTTAGCTGCCACAAAAGCTAAGATCGATTGTCGCCTCAAGATGGTATCCTTTATAAATTGTCAAGGAGAAAGAAAAGATTACAAAAGAGAAATACTACAAGACTATGTAGTCAAATTAACAACCATTGAAGTTGATGATGATGGCACCGAGAAGTTAGGTGAAATTATTTTAGGAGCTATTAATGGAGAACCAGAGAAACTTGATATTCATACTATAAGAACTGTGTGCGAATATCCAGATGTATTTCCAGAGGAATTACCTGGTTTACCTCCACAAAGAGAAGTGGAATTTTCCATTGATTTGATGCCTAGACTAGAACCAGTAGCAAAAGCTTCGTATCGAATGGCACCTGTAGAATTGAAGGAATTAAAAGAGAAATTGTAGGAATTGATGGATAAAGGATTCATTAGACCCAGTGTATCTCCGTGGGGAGCCCCGGTACTGTTTGTTAAAAAGAAAGATGGTTCATTGAGACTCTGTATTGATTATAGGGAATTGAACAAGGTAACCATCTAAAATAAGTATCCATTACCAAGAATTGATGATTTGTTTGATCAACTACGTGGAGCAAAAATATTTTCTCGTATTGATCTCAAATCAGGATATCATCAAATTCGAATCAAGATAGAAGATATACGTAAGACTGCATTTCAAACACGGTATGGCCACTATGAATTTTCGATTATGCCATTCGGACTGACTAATGCACTTGCGGTATTTATGGATTTGATGAATCGGATTTTTCAACCATTGTTGGATATTTGTGTGATTGTGTTCATAGATGATATATTGGTATATTCACCATCAGAGGAGCAGCATGAGGAGCATTTGAGGAATGTATTGTAGATTTTAAGGGATAATAAATTATATGCACAATTTTTCAAAGTGTTTTGGCTTGAGAGCATATCTTTTCTTGACACATCGTGTCTGGAGAAGGAATTTCTGTAGATCCTGCAAAGGCCAAAGCCATCGTGGAATGGAAAAGACCTGAGACAGTTACTAAAATCAGAAGTTTCTTGGGTTTAGCTGGATACTATCGGAAATTTGTACGGGATTTCAACATTGCAAGACCATTGACGCAGTTGACAAAGAAAAATGAAAATTTGAATGGAATGAAAAGCAGGAGCAAAGTTTCCAAGAATTGAAGAAGAGATTAGTGTCAGCACCAATATTGGTCTTACCCAATGCTCAAGACCCATATGTTATATATAGTGATGCATCAAAATGGCTTGGGATGTGTATTAATGCAGAATGGAAAAGTAATAGCATATGCTTCCAGGCAATTGAAATCCCATGAAATGAATTACCTTACTCATGACTTAGAACTAGCTGCTATTGTTTTTGCACTCAAAATTTGGAGATATTTTATGGTCAAAGGTGTGAAATTTATACTGATCATAAAAGTTTAGTATATATTCACACAAAAAGAATTGAACATGAGGCAACGACGATGGTTGGAGCTAATAAAGGATTATGATTTGGGTTCAATATCACCCAGGAAAAATGAACGTTGTCGCTGATGCTTTGAGTTCGGAAAAACTATGGTGAAGTAGTCTCAATGCTGAATGAGAAAAAAGAACTCATCAAGGAATTTGAAAGGATGAGTTTAGGATTCACAATGCAAGGTTTTGAAGTTGAACTTGGAAATCTGATTTTGGAACCACTTTACTTCAACAGATCAAAGAAGCTCAAAAAGAAGATATGGAATTTCAAAGGATTGTCCAAGAGATATCACAAGATAAATATAAGGATTTTCGAGTTAATGATGAAGGAATCCTTAGAATGGGCAATACACTGTGTGTACCCCATAAATCAGAGTTAAAGCAGAAGTTGATGCAAGAAGCACATAATTCCGGATATACTGTTTATCCTGGAGAAACGAAAACGTATCAAGAATTGAAAAGTGCATATTGGTGGAATGGGATGAAAAAGGATGTAGCGGAATTTGTGGCTAGATGTGAGATATGTCAACGGGTTAAAGCTGAACACCAAAAGCCGAGAGGATTGTTAAAGCCATTACCAATTCTTGAATGGAAATGGGATCAGATCTCTATGGACTTTGTATGTTCATTACCTAAGACGAATAGTGGACATGATGCTGTATGGATTATTGTGGATATGTTGGTCCCGAAAAGATAACCAAGAGGGGGGGTGAATTAGTTATAAAACTTATTTTTCAAAATTTAAACAAATTCCACACTACTTAGTCATAATGGATTTAAAACTTACTTGAAACAATAATCTAAACAAATTAAAGCTTTATGAAAAATTTGGATCAAAATTAAGACAACTCTTTCAAACTTGTAAACCTTCTGCCTAACTGTCTGAGTAAGAAAAATGTTAACAATTTTACTCTCTGATTAACCTTCTGAGTAAAACTATATATATAATGAACTTTCTGATTAACCTTCTGAGCAAACAAAACATAAACAATCAATACTCAAAATAAAAAGAGATAAGGAGAAGATATTGCAAATCGATGTATAGAGGTTCCGCCTTGTGCGTCAATCCTCTCTTCCAGCTCCAAGCCAGGGTCCCGGTACTCCTCACCGGTGTGTTCCACTATCCAATCAAGTCAATGAAGTTACAAGAATATTTGCTAATTTTTGGCTACAATTCACTTAGCTTGATTCTCACACACAATCAATCAACTAAGTCTACTTGTAACTCTCAACTCACAAAGAGTAAAAACAAATCAAGAGGAATAAAAATTTGAGTTTCCTCAAATTTTCGCACAGTGAACAGTAAATAATAAAAATGACAGTTTTCGAACGCTTCAACTTTCTGAGTTTTTTTCGTGTTGTTTCTGAGTTGTTCTCCAGTAGAGTTCTTTTTCTGCCTCATTCCTTTTTCTTTTTTATTTCAAATTGCTGCAACGGTTAGAAGAATAATTAGATTAATTCGTCCAGATTTCTTGCGCATAGGAATAGTTCTTCATCTCCGTGAAATCTGCTCCCAATTATCTTCGTTTGACTCAATTTGAATATTTGAATTCATCTTCATGATATGGCTCCTGATAATATCTTGCAACTGATAAGATCATCTACAAATTGAAAAATCGGATTCAATCTGGATTGTATTGATCTACTGCACGTTATCCACTGTTCATGCTCATCTTCAAACTTCACGTGAACTGATTTAGACACAATCCACAAATTTCTATCCTTGTAAATTCTTCAAACAAACTTTCTCCTTAAAATAATTATTACTTTCGATAAGACAAAAATCAGTTTGAGTTTGTCGGATTGAGTTTGAATCTTCTTCAATCATATTTCATGTTCCTTAAATCAAATTGAAAATCTAGAAAAAAAAACCCTATGAATTTAATCCAACTTTGCAGAACACATTGAGTATAATACCTAATTTATACTCAACATTTGGAGCTAGGTCTTAAAAAAAATACGTTTGAAAAACACTTAATTTTGTGTAGTTCATGTTCCTTATGAGTTTCCTTCTAAGTATTAAATTCAACACTGCATGTCTTATATACACTTTCTGAGTTATGATTTTGGTTAAAATAAAATTATTTATCCTTTTGATAAACTTTATGATTCTCTATTACTAAAAACCATTGCTGCACATTTCAACAAATTATATTAGAAATATTTAACTCTTTTTGTTATCATCAAAATCATCTTTTGAGAGAAATCAACAGGATAGACTTACTAAATCAGCACATTTTATACCCATCAATATGACGTATCCACTGGAAAACTAGCGCGGATATATCTTAAAGAGATTGTTCGATTATATGGAATACCAGCTAACATAGTATCGGATAGAGATCCACGCTTTGTTTCCAGATTTTGGAATGGGTTGCAGAAAGCGTTAGGGATGCAGTTAAAGTTTAGTACTGCTTATCATCCCTAAACTGATGGACAAATGGAAAGGACTATACAGACTTTGGAAGACATACTAAGGTCTTGTATATTGGAATTTAAAGGAAATTGGGATCAACACTTAACTTTGGTGGAATTCGTGTATAATAACAGTTATCATTCTAGTATCGGAATGCCGCCTATGAAGCACTTTATGTCGAAAGTGTAGATCACCATCATTTTGGGATAATTTAGAGAGAATAGCGGTTGGACCTAAAATGGTATAAGAAACGATAGATAAGGTGGTAGTAATAAAATAAAAAATGAAAGAAGCTCAAGATGGACAAAAGAGTTGGCAGATATGAGAGACGGGAATTGGAATTCAAAGAGGGAGATCATGTATACCTTAAAGTGAACCCGATCAAGAGTCTTCATCATGGACTAAATCAAGGAAAATTAAGTCCTCGATATATTGGACCTTTTGAAATTTTGGATAGGGTAGGAGATTTAGCCTATCGATTGGCCTTACCTCCATATTTATCTGGTATACATAACGTGTTTCATGTATCGGTTTTGAGAAAATATGTCTCCGATCCAGATAAAGTGGTTGAGTTGGAGCGATTACATTGAAGGAGAACTTGACATATGAGAAACAACCTGTTCGAATAATAGACAGTAAAGTACAGACTCTTAGGAACAAGGAAATTAGATATGTTAAAGTTTTATGGGATCCCCGAAAGAAAGAAATGACTTGGGAGTTAAAAGATGAAGTTCGGAAGAATTATCCTAATCTGTTTGAACCATCAGGTACGTATCAAGCTTTGAGGACAAAGCTTATTTTAAGGGGGGAAGGATGTAAACCTTGGAAATTTTCACATAGTATACAATAGTAAAATAGAAAACGTATAGTAGATAGTGAATTTAATAAAAATTCCTAGAATAGACCTATGAGTTGTGATAAACCTCATCCAGTTTGGAAAAACTCGAATAAAAATTTTCTCGACTTATTAGATACCAAAAAGAATTTCGTATCTTGAACTGATATTCAAGATATAACTGAAATAGCCTTAAAAATTCCAAAACTGATAAGATACAGCTTGTTAATGAGTTTATCAGTATAAAATAATAATTTAAAAGGTAAATATTAAGATATAAATACAAACAAACCACTAATACTGAACAATAATTATCAACTTAGATCTAAAAAGAAATTTCAAACCCGCTGTTATAATTGTTAGGAAATTCTAAATTTAGGACTTGGCTCTTAATTTTAATTCATCGAACTTGAAAATTTAATCAGTAAGTTAAAATACTAAAACATAATTAATCGTATAAAGTTTAAACTAAATAAATTGAAAATACAAATAATTTAAAGTTTTGTAGTAACCTAGGTAAATTTTATCTCCATAAAACGTAAATATAACGAGTATAAATATATGCGAATAATTTTTTTTGTAAAAATATTTTAGTTAATAACTATTAAATATATATATACAAAAAAGAGGAAAATCGGATTTTTGACCGCTGCACAAATTGAAGGCGTGGATGTCGAACAGCAGAGGAAATTCTCCTTCACGCGCGTTGATTCCTTCGAGCAAGACGAAGCCAATTCCACGCAAGCAGCAGGCAGCACCATCGAACGCACAGCAGTCTCCATTTCCTGCACGCAAGCAACAGGAGTCCACCGAGCAACTGGAACAACTTCACGAGCACAGCAGCAGGCAGCAAGGGACGGACAAGCAGCTCCAAACGATTAGCAATCAGCTCCACACGATCATCCATCCACACACACACACAACAAGGGATCGAAGCAGAGCACCAGGGGAAAAACAGAGCAAGAGCCTCTATTGCAGCAGTTGATTTTTAGTCAACTTTAATCCGATTATCACAACGAATTTTAACCCGAAAAGAACTCCCCAACCAATCCAAAAGCTACACCTATAACCCACAATTACTGTGCAAGAATTACAGACCATATGGGAGAGGAATACAGCCTCAAACTTAGCTAGAAAAATCGTGATGCAGCAGCCAAGAACCTCCCCTGCTGCAGAGATCCAAATTCTTACCTCACTTTGATCCGAAATTTGAGCCTTAAACTTCAAACGAAATTGACCCACTAACCAACCAAAACAATCCATATGTAAACAACAATAAATGAGGAAATTTCAGCTTGGATAAACAACCATAACCATCCTAAATATTTTTGCAAAAATCGGATGTTACCAGCTGCAATAGAGGAGAAAAATTCAACAAATACAGAGCACACTTTTCCAAATTTAACTCCGATTTTCGCAATATTCCTAGGCTTAAATGAACTGATATTTTTGACCAATTAAACACCAATAAAGAGCCTTCAAATGGACACTTCATACACAAAAAATTAATGAGAAAATTGGATCCGAAATTTGTTCAAAAATCAAGATGAATTGTTCCAGAAATTTCAGATTTTCACACTTCCAAACTTCAATAGATTTTGACCCGATTTTTATACAATTTAAGCTCTTATTTTTACACACATAAATAGAATTAATTAGCTACTAAACAAACACAATTAAGACTCTCAAAGATAGCTACAAAAACCTGTCAAACACAAGCCAAATTTTGCATCCAACTTTGCAAAATCGTATGGAAAATTTTAGCTGCATTTGTGGACATTTTTCAAGTCCAAAACCCATTCATTAGCCCCTAAAACTTAGCCTAGTCCTAGTATATGTATATAAGATTAAGTTAGTTATAATTTGAGCTCATAATCCCACAAAAACACTCCAAAAACACAACTGCAAACACAAGTGCGTCTAGCTCTTTTTCCTTTCCTTTTTGCCATTGACACCTTCAACATAGAAGCTTAGAACCCTTGTGTGAGCAACAATAAACCCTTAGCTTACTTCCATACTCTACCTATACACTAGCTCATCAACAACATCCAAAACCAAGCCCAAAAGTCTTAAGTTATCCTAGGGTTCAAGAGGAGGAAATTAGCTCGACAAGGTGAGAATGTTGGATTACATTAGTAACTTTTATTATAGTTAATGTTGTTTAGTTAGAAATCATCCTCTAATCTTTGATCTAGGTTTAATTTGCTTTAAGAGGAAGTTGAACAACCTCCTTCCATTCCAATCCAAGGTAAGTTCCAAACTAAACCTATCCTTGTTAAATTTATGTATAGACCTTAGGATGGGTTTATTGAGCATTGGGAGAAAGTTTTGTGGTTGGAAAAGTTGTTTAATCCTTGGATGAATTCAGTGGATAGATGATTGATGTGTTAGAATGTTTAGATATTGTTGAAGAGAAAAACAACAACTTAGAAGTATTATAATTATGGTAATAGTAAATTCGGATTTAAGGATAAAGTGGGACAAAACAAGACCTAAACTTCATAATCTAGTCTAAATGCATGTTTAAAAGCTTCTAAGACCTTATATGAACATAAAGCATAATAAAACAGCTTTACAAGCATGATTAGAAGTCTTACATTACAAGAAAAGTGTACGAACAAATTCATGGAAATTATACATACGAGACTTCTATAGGTTATGATGGAACTTAAGATTAAATGAAAGTTTAAATGGGATTCTCTAAAATAATCTCAAATCAAAAGAAACTTAAAAGAATCAAACAATAGAATTCCTTTCCTATAGGAATCAATACTTTAAGAAATCGCTATAAACCATAGGAATAATACCAAATACAGACATAGGACACTTAGATACTCATAGGAATTTAATTTTCTATTTATAAATATTATTGACAAATACTTCATCTTAATAGGTAATTTTGATACTATCAAGGATTTCCTGGTTGATTACTACAACTGATCAATATGAGCAGGTGAGTAACTTAGACTTATTACAATGTTTGTGATTGTAGTTTAATTGCACTAAAATATAAAGATATAATGATGAACTTGCATGTATATGGGATTACGGGATTTGTATGCTGTTTGAAATTATTTGTTTGACAAATACTACTATCTAAAAGTGATAATGAATGGCTTGTGAAATTACTGTATGTGAAGCATGTTGAGTGTCTGAATGAAGTTTGAACACCTATAACCTGACTAAAAATTATCGAACTCATAAGTGAAATGGTGCATGCATAGCATGATTTACACATACTGCATCATGTTTTTACGATCGCCTACTACGTGTTAGAATTTCGGTTCTTTGGTAATACTTGGTTTTTTTAGGCAAGAGGCTATTAGTTATACGCAAGTTTACCTTGTTTTGTCGGTTCCATGGGAACTAACTGGTAATGAAGGACGTTGCCCATGGTATCGATGTGAAATGGCTAATACTTAGTGGAGTTTCTAAGGTACAAAACGGAAACTGTACATCATTAACATAAAGAGATAATAATTGTGAGAATTATGGATTCCTGTATACTTAGTTCTCCTGGGTAGGTGATTCAGGGATTGGTTCCTTCAACCTCGATGAGAGGGCGTAAATCTCCATCTTGTTTGGATTCCGGTTTGTCCAAGCTTGTAATTGTTCATGTGTTTGATGGATGCATTGCATATGATTGATAATAACTTGCTTGTTGTGATAAGTCTGGTTTTTCACTGAGTCCGTGGTTATGCTCACACTCCTACAGTCCTTACAGGATGACACTTAAGCCTTGGTTGGTGGCTTTTAGGAGCTTAGAGCCGGTATGCTTCTAAAGCTGGAAGAGTTTTGGAAACAGGGAAAAATAGTTTCTTTTTTTTTCATATGTATTAATTGGTGTTAGTGCATCAATTTTATTATCTGAGAACTTAGATAGTTTTATGGTTTGTAATAGTTATTATTCAGACAGTAGCACTTAATTACGGTATTGTGATTTTATTTACTTTCATCGTTTCTTATCACACAACAAAAAAGATCCTGTTTTGTTAAACTCATGTCACTATCCAAAGTAGTTCTAGTATGGATATGTGTATTTGATATCGTCTGGATTATCAGGCTGTATCATAATATATATATTAATACTAACGTACTATTGGGGCATGACATGTATATTGCTAATGGTGCATATATTACACAATAAACAAGTATATATTGCCAAATTAAACCAAGTTAAACATTAATCTCTTCTTAACAAGAATAGCCACGTGTAAACATCGCTAAATCAAAATAACAACCTTATTTAGAAATTACTAATTTAATTGAATAGCTATATGTAGACGTCACCAATGTATTAGAATAGCTACGTTTAAATTGCGGTAAATATGAGATTTGTCACGCTTATAAATCGCCATTGTTTTCTAACAAACATATATAAAGCTTATTTAACTTGTGTATGGCCACGGTTAAACATCGCCAATTACGTAATTTACTTATGTTTATACGTTACTAATAAAAATATTTACCCACGTTTAAACGTCCCTGATTACAAGGTTCCCTCCTTTTATATTTAGCAGGATGGAGATTAGTCATATTTAGCCACACATAAGTGTGACCAAAACATAATAATAGGCCATGTTTAAATGTGGCCCAACAAAGTATATTTAGTTGCTAAACTAACATCAGCGACGTTTCAATTTTTAACGTTACATATCAAATCTACGACGGATCTTTTGCAACGTCTATAGGCCACGTGTAAAAAAACGTGACAAAAAATCTTTGGTCACGTTTAATTAATGTTTAGCTGCGTTTATTAGACGTAGCCAAAGGCTTATTTTGTTGTAGCGCTTTTTTATCCTATTTTTCTTTGCAAAATATTTCTTTTTATGCTTGTACTTTCGTTTTGGTATCCTTTTGTTCCTTTCTCTTGCTCCATACACTTGTGGAGTATACATAGTTTGACAGAATTTATAATTGCCTCCTTTCAATTGCCTATTTATTTATAAAGATGTATATTTTTCTATTAACTTATCTATAAGAAACTTTGCCCTAGTTCCTAAGTTATTTAAAATGCATAAGATTTATGTCCTTATTCAATACGTAAAAATATAATATAGGACAAAATGTGTATACTTAAAATAATACTAATATCTTAAATGCCTTTAATTATTTTTAGTGTCACGATTCTAATATAGGGGTCTAATAGGATTTATCTAAAGCCATCATATCACGTGTGCACCCGTAACATGAGAGTCGTCTTGTATGTCAAAGTGTACAGGACTCTATCTATTTATAAAAGTTTATCATACAAATGATATAATATATTACAGTATTTCAACTATGGAATCCGATTTTCTAATTTCCACCAAGATCGCAGAGAATCGGTATCCACCACCAAATAGTGAAATTGGGTTTCAAACTACAACTTACAAATTTCAACAATATAAAATTTATGTTCTAAGTTTACAATATCCTATATCTCTATCTTCAATAGAGTTCGTTGAGAAGCTCTCTTCACACATTCCTAGCCCAATCCCAGCTAGTAATAATCCTGCACAAAAACTGTTGGGGGGTAAGCGAACCACGGGCTCAGTGAGATAACCTGACTAGACCACACATCAAACAATAGCAACCAAGTATAATTATCAATCATATGTAATGCAACAATCAATCATATGCACATTACAAGCTTGGATGATCTAGAATCCAAAACAGGATAAAGATTTACGCCCTCTTCATCGGAGTTGAAGGAACAAATCTAAGGCCTACCTACCCAGGAGAAACAGAGAACCATAAGAATAACAACACTCAGTTTCTTCACTCAATTTTTTTTTTTTTTTGGAACAAAGAGACTCCATTAAGTGTTAGTCATTTCACAACGATACCATGGGCGGCATCCTTCATTTTCCAGTTAGTTCCCATGGAACCGATGGAACAAAGGTAAGCTTGCGTAGAACTAATAGCCTCTTGCCTAGAAAAACTAAGCATTACCAGAGAACCGAAATACTAACACGTAGTAGGCTGCCACATCTCCATATGCAGCTTATGCAAATCGTGCAATGCATGTCTGTTTCATTTATAGTACCGACAGTTGTTAATCAAGTTTAAGGCGATCATACAATTTACAGACAATCATCAACATATTTCATACAATATTCATCATACAATAGGATTATCACTTATGTTATGATAATTTGCCATTCAATCATACACCACGCATCATGCAGTATCCCAATCCTGCATGCATATCAATTGAATATATATATTATTACAAGTGCAACTACATTACAAGCACAAACAATGTGATAAAGTCAAGTAACTCACCTGTGGTCCTTGCTAAACTGTTGTATAAGCTATCGATAATCCGGAAACTAATTTAATTTCCTACGAAAGGAATTAACAGAGATTCACCATTAGATTATTTCTGTAAGAGAAGTCTTCCTATAATTAAAGGCGCTGATTCTAATCGCCGAATATTAGATTAAACCCGTTACTTTAATTATTGCATCATTGAATAATTTAATTAAATCATTTTAGATACCTAAATAGTCTATATCGGTGTTTGATATAGTTTTTATTAATTGCTATCTATATTTTTACTCAAGGGGTTTGTCTTTTCTTAAGTTCTACTGCTTTTAATAAAAGATTTTTATTTATTAATTCTTTGCCCGTCAACCTTAGCTATTTCTCAAATTATTATTTTTATTTATTTAAGGGTATGTTTTAGTATCTATATCTTTCAAAAGTTATAAAACCGTATTTAGATATATCAAATTTTTTTTATTATACTTCAGTTTTATTTTTATTGCAAAACAACTAAGTTTAATACTACAATATTATTAATAATATTAGTATTGAAAGATTAATCTCAATATTAATTGTAACTACAAGTATAATAATAATAATCATCTTGATACTATTAGTAAATAATGATATTAATGACAAAAATAATAATAGTATCGATAATATATAAATACAGTAGTGTTAACGTGAAAATAACAGTATTAATAATAATTCATGACTCGTAATGAAAATATCAACAATACTGAATACTATACTCAGTAGTAATATTAATAGCAATAATTATAATCATACTTATAGGAATAACAGTAAAGTTGATGTTGGTTTATTAAGAGTGTAAACTGAATGATTTTCTAGTTTGGGATGTCTTAAGTATTGATTCTTATAGAAAAATAATTTTTATTGTTTAATTCTTTTAATTTTCTTTTGATTGTATATTATTTTAGAGGATCTCATTTAAGCCTACATTCATATCTTAAGTTCATTCATAATTTATAGAGGTATTAATATGTGCAATTTCTATGAATTTGTTCATAATACTTTTTATTGTAACGTAGAACTTTCTAATCATGTTTTCAAAGCTTGTTTTATCAAGTTTTACGTTCATATAAGGTCTTAGAAGTATTAGACATGCATTTAGACAAGATTAGATGAAGTTTGAGTCTTGTTTTGTTCACTCTACTCCTAAATCCGAATTTACTATTACCATATTGTCGAGCCTGGATTTTGAAAATCATCCGGTTCATTTCTTTTAACCCGATTCACATTAAACCCTAACCCATTTAACATGAATCCTCGACTAGGGATTAAAAGAAATTTAATTTTGAAAATATTTTGGAGTCGCCAGCCGATAAAAATCGAAAAAAATGAAAAGTTAGGATTAATGGGTCGGTTAATCCTAACTTAGCCACTAGTCTTCGAAATTTTTGATTTAAAAATCAAACTTTAAAAAAATACCAGATATCTGAGTCCGGGGGCTAACCTATTAAAACCTAAGCGGTTACCACTTTAAGTTAAAAATTTAGAATTTATCCTTCTCTAAAGAGACTTGCAAAAAATATGTACAAAATAATAGCAATATTTATAAGTTAGAAATCATTTTTAATAATTTTTCTATTTAATTTTAGAAAACTTATAATATTTACAAAGAAAAGAAAAACACTCAAAAAATCATATATATATATAAAACTTATAATTACATTCATAAATAATCATAAAAGTTGAGTGTTTATAAAGAAAAAATTAATTAATAAGAAATAATAGATCAATAGTATTTAGGCTTATAATATTTAATTAAATAAGTTATATAATTTTTTTTATGTCACCCCGAAGGTGCCTACGTACTCTCTAAACGAGATCAAACAAAACGTAGTTCTTTTATTAATTTTGAAAACACTTTTTGTATATATTTTCTAATCAAACAAACATACACATATTAACCTATTCATGAAAATTATTCAATAAATATCAAGACACACATATACACATTAACACATTTTTTTAAAAAAAATATCAAAACACACATATACACATTAATGCATTTTTTTATAAAAAAAATCAAAACACACATATACACATTAACACATTTTTCAAAAAAAAAAAAATTCAAAAATATCAAATTTGCTAAAAAAATAAATAAAATATTTTTTTTGGGAATTTTCTGGATTTTTTAATGATTTTTTTTATAATTTACGTAATTAAAAAAACTATATTTATAAAATAAATTACGGACTGACCTGGACCATCGGATTAACTCGGGCGAAATTTGGATCGGCGATCGTGTTGATTGAATCAGGAACGTCCGATCGAATTGACTGAATCTGGGATGTTGATTTGATGATCTGATCACAACCATTAGATCTGAAGATTAAACGTGGATCGTCAAATCTGTGGGCGGACTGGATCCGGGTTGGAGTCTGGTCGGATCTCGGTTCGGATCTATCTAGTTGGGTGAAGAAGACGACGGTGTGTTCTTTCGAGGCGGATTCCGACGGCTGTGGTGTTGCTCGGCCTTCGAAACCTTGTTTGCCCGACCTATCTCGCAGCGGCGGATCTCCTGGTGGTGGTGGCTGGTGCCCAGATTGGCCGTAGGTGGCAGTATGACGATGGCCCGACAGCGGCGTATGGAAAGAAAAATTCCAAAAAATTGCAGAACCCCAAATTGCAAATTCGAGCAATTTCAAACACTCTAATCAATCAAAAACACTTCCCTAATGATTCTAACACTCTTTAATTGGATCGAAATCCTCTCAATTACTTCGAATTTACGATTTTCGCAATTCGAACATAATCACTCTTATTTTCAGATCTTGATGTTCTAATGTGTATTTCTTGAAATTGAATTGTGCCTTTGGCTTGTGTGGTGGTACTATTTATAAAGTTCGAATCAATTTGTTGTTTTGAAGCTTTATGATTGTTCAATTTTTGAATCACGAATCGTTTGTATTTTTTCAAATAAGAAGGATCCAAAATTGGGACTCGATTAGTGTTTGTTTATTTAAATTGATCATGAATCTTGTGTTTATACATCATGACTCCTCGATTGGGTGTATTTAATTTGATCAAAGGACACAATTCGGCCATTTTCAAATTTGAAGAAACATGTTCATCCGAATTTTTCCCCAATTTTCATGCCTTAATTAAGATGCCTTTTGGGATGAAATAATACATGAATTATGTACAGATGTGATGTATCCCATGCCTAGTTTGTGTCTGTACACTTAATTTCGAAAAATAACATAGATTCATTGATCAAATAGTGTCTCAAAGTGAATGAATCAATGTGTCTTTTGGGGAAAAAAATGAAGCAAAAAGAAGAAAAAATCTGCCTTTGGGTAGACTCGAACCTAGGTCCCCCCTTGATCCAAACCCCTGTGTCCATGGTTTGAACTGTTAGGCTGTTGGCCTGTGCCTTAGTCATGTAGCCAAACCACTGATACTTAAGGCTTTTCAAACAATTTATTTAGACAAATAATTTGTTTAATTAACAAAAATATATGTTATATTGAACTCAAATAATTATACATATATATATATCATTTTATTCCTCTATTTATTATTATTATTATTATTATTATTATTATTATTATATTTTTTATGAACTCAACATGATACTAATTTTTTCTTATAAATTTAATTCTTTTTTTAATTGGGCAAAAATTGGGTGTCTACAGCTGCCCCTCTTTGTGGTAAAGTTTGGACAAAACTTTTGCCACAAAGACAAAAAGATAGCCAATTTTTATTTAACTTCTCCTCCCAACAAAGAGATTTTTATCCTGAAAGGATGGATTCTATATTGGACATCGTGCTAAACCATCTGTCGAGTTTAGACTTTGAGATTTGCTAGGTCAACTGTCGGGCCTAGGCTTAGAAAACTGATAGACCATTTGTCGAGCCTAGATTTAAAAAACTGATAGACCATCTGTCGGGCCTAGATATAGAAAACTGATAGACCATCTGTTGGGCCTAGATTTAGAAAACTGATAGACCATCTGTCGGTCTAGATTTAGAAAACTGATAGACCATCTGTCGGGTCTAAATTTAGAAATTTTGTTTATGGTAGGCCATTTGCCTGACCTATGGGCTTTGGTTTGGTCATTTGCCGGACCTATGGGCTTTGGTTTGGTCATTTGCCAGACCTATGGGCTTTGCTTTGCTAGGGGTTTTTGAGCTCTTAAAGATTTGGTTTCTTGATCCACTTAAGGGTTTAATTTTCTAATCCACATAGGGGTTTGATTTTTGGATCTTCTTGGGGAATCTTGACTTACTGATCCACTTGGGAAACTTGATCTTCTGATCCACTTGTTAAAACTTATCTTGGGGGAAACTTAACTTTCTGATCCATTTAGGGAAACTTGATCTTCGAGGAAACTTAACTTTCTGATCCACTTGGTGAAATTTGACTTTCTGAGAAACTTAACTTTCTGATCCACTTGGGGAAACTTGATCTTCGGGGAAACTTAACTTTCTGATCCACTTGGGGAAATTTGACTTTCTGAGAAACTTAACTTTCTGATCCACTTGAGGAATCTTGATTTTCTTGTCGGTTAATGTGTTTAGGGCTTTTCCATCGTTCACATAATTGTGTTCACAAATTAGCTATCCGTGCAATACAATCACAAGATAAAATTGCATATATACATTTTAAAGCCACATGGGATGCTCAAATTAATTTCTAATAGTTTTATTGTTGTTTGGGAATTTGTTTGAATAACAGATTGAGATTTGATCTGGTTTGAGAATTTCTGGAAATTTGTTTGAATTAATTAATTAACGGGTTGAGATTTAACCCGACTTCAGAATTCTAGGATATCAACTATGTTTGTAAAAACTAAAAATGAATCAACTTAACACATAAAGTAACAAATTTTTATTGATCATTCATAATACATCTTTATAGCATCTGAGTTTACAGGATCCTTTAACTTAGGTCCATCCATTTGGGAAAGAACTAATGCTCCTCCCGACAACACTTTTCTAACTACATACAGTCCTTCATAATTTGGTGTAAACTTTCCCCTAGAATCTTGCACATTTGGCAGCATCTTTCTCAAAACTAAGTCACCTTTTTGGAAATTTCTTGGCTTGACCTTCTTGTTGAACGCCTTAGCCATCCTTTGCTGGTATAACTAGCTGTGACACATTGCGGTCAATCTCTTTTCATCTAACATATTCAACTATTCAAATCTTTGTTTTATCCACTCAGCTTCATCAAGTTTTGTTTCGATTAATACCCGAAGTGATGGAATTTCAACTTCCACGGGTAAAACAGCTTCAGTTCCGTATACCAAGAAATAGGGTATTGCCCCGGTTGATGTTCTTACAGACGTTCGATACGCCATTAATGCGAGTGGTAGCATTTCATGCCAATCTTTATAGACAATGGTCATCTTTTCAATAATTCTCTTGATGTTCTTATTGGCGGCTTCAACTGTACCATTCATTTGTGGCCGATACGGAGTAGAATTCCGATGCTTGATCTTGAATTGCTGACACAAATTTGTTACTTCTTTGTTGTTCAAATTCGTACCATTACCAGTGATGATACTTTCTAGAGTTCCATATCGAGTGATGATGTCTCTTTTGATAAACCGCACAACTACGGACTTTGTTACACTTGCATAAGAAGCGGCTTCTACCCATTTAGTGAAGTAATCGATTGCAACCAATATAAACCGATGACCATTCGAAGCTTTAGGTGAAATTGGCCCAATGACATCTATCCCCCATGTTGAGACAGGCCATGGGGTTGATATTGATTGTAATTCTTTTAAAGGGGCACTTATCTTGTTTGCATAGATCTAGCACAAATGACAATATCTCACATGTTTGATACAGTCTGATTCCATAGTTAACCAGAAGTATCCTAATCTCATAATCTTTTTGGCTAGCATGTAACCACTCATATGAGGACCACAAATTCCTTCATGAACTTCTTCCATGAGCTTCTGGGCCTCTTTTTCATCTACACATCTTAACAAAGTCGTGTCAAATGATCTTCTGTATAATGTATTTCCACTTAGCAAAAAATGATTGGCCAAGCACCTCAGTGATTTCTAATCTTTCTTGGTAGTACCTTTAGGGTAATTACCTGTTTGCAAAAGAACTTTAATTTCTTGGAACCATGGTTCATCTAATTCAATCAAGGCACAGAATGCGGGCTCACTTCTCACCCAGACCTGCAAAGGTTGGATTCTTGCTCCTTCAGTAAACTGAATTAATGAGGCCAAAGTAGCCAGAGCATCAGCAAACTGATTTTGAGTTCTTGGCACATATACAAAGGAAATTTCCTTGAATCTTCCTGTCAAATCTACCAAGTGATTATGATAAGGAATCAACTTGGGATCTTTTGTTTTAAAATCTCCTCGAGTTTGAAAAATAATAAGTGATGAATCTCTATAAACTTCGAGCTCTTGAATTTCCATTTGGATTGCCATCTCTAAACCCAAAATACATGCTTCATATTCTGCTATATTATTCGTAATAAGGGAACATTATTCTTGCGATGCTGGGTATTGGTTTCTTCCTTCAGAGTGTGAATTAGGACTGCCCCTATTCCACATCCATACACATTAGCTTGCTCCGTCAAAATATAATTTCCAATTCGGCATTCTTTCATCTTCCGTTTGTGTTACCCGAATCCCTTCGGGGAATTGATCTTGTTCCTTTAGTTCCTCATCAACCGGGCTTTCAGCGAGTTGATCAGCCAAGGCTTGTCCTTTAATTGAATTTTGTTTAACATAGGTAATATCAAACTCAGACAGCAACATTTGCCATTTTGAAATTCGACCGACCAAGGCGGGCTTATTTGCCAGATACCTCGGATCATGCTTTGTAATTAACTCGATTGAGTAAAGAGCGTGTATTGCCTGAGTCTATGCATAGTCCATACTAATGCACAGCAAGTTCTTTCTATCTCTGAATACTTTTGCTCTCCATTTGAGAATTTTTTGCTCAAGTAATAAATAGCTCTTTCTTTTCCATCTTCATCTTTTTGCCCGAGTACACAACCCATGGATTCCGAAAAATTGTCAAGTATAAGAACAAAGGCTTTTCGGGTACTGGAGTGATCAAAACTGGGGGATTTGTCAGATACTGCTTAATTCGGTTAAAGGCTTCTTCACATTCTTCATTCCATTCAATTTGGGCATTTTTTCTCAATAATTTAAACAGTGGTTGACATTTATCCGTCAACTGGGAAATGAATCGAGCAATGTAATTTAGTCTCCCCAAAAGACCTCTAATTTCTTTCAATGTTGTTGGGGGAGGTAATTCCTGAATTGCTTTGACCTTATCAGGATCAATTTCTATTCCTCTTTGACTGATCACAAATCCCAATAGTTTCCCAGAGTTACTCCAAAAATGCACTTTTCTGGGTTTAATTTTAATTGAAACTTTCTCAATCTTTCAAAAAGTTTCCTTAATACTTCTACATGATCTTCTCCTTCTTTTGATTTGGCAATCATGTCATCAACATATACTTCCACCTCTCTATGCATCATGTCATGCAATATGGTCTGCATTGCTCGCTGATAAGTTGCTCCGGCATTCTTGAGACCAAATGGCATGACCTTATAGCAAAAAGTTCCCCAGGCTGTGACAAATGTGGTTTTGACCTTGTCCTCTTCGGCCATCAATATTTGATTGTATCCCGAAAATCCATCCATAAATGAGAATAGATGGTTTCCAGCTGTATTGTCTACCAAGACATCAATATGTGGCAACGGGAAATTATCTTTTGGGGTCGCTTGATTCAAGTCTCTAAAGTCCACACAGATTCTAAGTTTCCCATTTTTCTTAAGTACTGGTACTATTTGATACCCAATCTGAGTAATCCGAAACTTCAATGAATCCAACTTCGAGTAACTTCTTGACCTCATCTTTAATTTTAAGTAGCAAATCGGGTCTAAATCGCCTTATTTTTGCTTCTTAGGCTTAACGCCTTCTTTGGTTGGCAATTTATGGACCACAATTGACGGATCTAAACCGGGCATATCACTATATGACCATGCAAAAACATCCAAATACTCTGCTAGTACTTAATCAAACCCTGTGTTGTGTCTTCTGGCAATTTACCCCCAATTCTCAAATTCCTAGGATCTTCACTTGTTCCCAAATTAACCAATTTAGTGGGTTCAGGGGTTTCAATCCTTTCTTGATCAAAGTTTTGCCAATTTTCTTGTGTTTTCAATTGATAATCGATATCATCTTCAACGACTAACCCAGTAGGGTTGGAGGTGATATCGATATTTTCAGTATTTACAGACGCGAGATATCCCGGAACCTCATACAAAAGTCGGATCTGGTAGAATATGAATGGGAAAGAATAAGAATATGGAAAAACATAAAAGAATTTATTAAATTTGAAATGGTGTTTAAGTACACTTATTTGAGCAACACATAAAGCAGAAAAATACAAAACGCAATCTAATATCGGTCCTTACTTAAGAAAATTAAAACTAGCACAAGGTATGGAAAACCAATTCTTCAAAGCTATCTTCTTGGGTGGATCATCTTCCTTGGAGTCATCTGTCTTCTGGACATGATGAGGCTTTGGAAAGGAGCTCCTGATGTGGGGGATTTCGATGTCTGGATCATACTCTTTATTAAGCTTCTTTGTTCTCATCTTATTCTTCATCTCTGCTACCTCTGTTTGAGTAGGAGAATATCCTAGGCCAAAAGTTCCTATCTGAGCTTCTTTTTCTTCATTTATTACACAGACTTCTTCAAATATTTGGAGCCCAAAGTCTTCTTCTTCTCCTTTTCCAATGTATGGAATAGCCGTTTCTTGATAGATGGCATAATCTTGTTCTCCCATAACGGTAACAAGTTGGCCATTTGCTACAAATTTAACCCTCTGGTGCAAGCTTGAGGGTATTGCTCCTGCTGCATGAATCCATGGCCTTCCAAGCAACAAATTAAATGTTCTTGGGATATCTATCACTTGAAAAGGAATTAGGAAAGTTTGAGGCCCAATAGTGACCTCTAATTCCACTTCTCCAATTATTTCCTTCTTTGATCCATCAAATGCTCGTACTACAGTAGGACTTGGCTTGATATTTGACGGGTCTACTTCCAACAAATTCAGAGTAGCCAGGGGGCATACATTCAGAGAAGATCCATTGTCAATAAGCACTCGGGAGACGACCTACCATTGCTTTTGACAACAATAAAAAGAGCTTTATTATGTTGGCCACCTTCTCCCTAATTCTTCAGATGAGAAGCTAATTTGCTCATTTGCAAAGACAGAATGATAATATGTTCCAAGGTTTTTTCTGTCACACCTCTGGAACTTTTACTTCTTTGAGAACTTTGAACAAGGCCTCACGGTGAATATCAGAGCTAATTAACAAACCCATGAGTGATATTTGGGCTGGTGTCTTGGCTAGTTGTTCAACTACTTTGAATTCACTTGCCTTCATGAGTTTAGCCAATATTGCTTTCTCATCTTCCTTCTTTTCTTCATCATTCGGGGCGGCGATGAATCCATGGTCACCTTCTTTGCAGTTGGTTCATAAAGTCTTCCCGAACGGGTAAGCCCGCCCAAAGCGTGATTAACTGTCTGGTAATCAAATGGGGCAGCTTTGTAATCTTTACAGCAATTGGGATTTGAAAGTATAACTTCTAGGCTTCGAGACAGTTGCCTCTTCTTTACTGTTGTTCATCTCAAATTTGATTAACTTCGGTTCACATGTGATCATGCCAACAAATTTTTCTTCTTTCTTGGTATAGGCTTTTCTTCATCTTCAGACTCTGATCCCCATCCAGTGGCAGGAGCATCAGCATATACGCGTGGTTCAAACCAATAGTCAACCAGATATTGGTACTTTCCATCATCTCCTAGAGTTCCGACAGTTGGGTCTCCAGCTTGGTATCTTGCCCACAATTCTGCCTGTGTGCTTGACTTTCTTGGCTTTGGGACCAGCATTTCCATGATATCTTCTTTCTTATGATTCCATTTTGCAACAATTGTAAATGGCTGGTCTGGTTTTGGTGCGATCTCTCAGATTGATATAGGGCAAATGCCCCATTTGGCGGAGATTCCATGCCACTTGTTCTATGGTGATAGGCAATTCATCCAAGTTGACTTCTGGGTCGGCTTCGGCAGTGATCATATTAATAACCGACCCATGATTTGGCAATGGATTAGTAGAAACATTTGGAGGCTCCACAAAGTCTAATTGGATGGTCTTTGCATCAATAAGATCTTGAATCTTATGTTTGAGTCTCCAACAATAATCAGTGGAGTGCCCGATTTGCCCCATGTGATATTCACATTTTAAATCAGGGTTGTAGTTCTTGGGCTTATAATCATCTCTGGGTACTTCAAAGCCAATCAGATTATCGGCTCTCAATTTAGCCCATACTTGGCTGAGTGGAACCGGTATTGGAGTAAAATTGCGTCGGTTGGGCCTTGATTGTTGATTCGAAACAACCCTTTGTTGATTTTGACCTTGATTGGTGGCAGAACTATGGATTTAGTAGGGTTTGCTGGACTTGAGATATTGACCATACCGACAGTCGAATCCTTTCCTTTGTACGAGACATTTTTAGGTGCTGTATACTTCTTTTCTACTTGCAGCTTTCCGGCTGAGATAGCATTCTCAATCTGCATCCGGCTACTACCACTTCTGAAAAACTTGCTGACGCATGCCCTATGAGATGAGAAAAGAATGGCTCTTCTAGTGTGTTGATGAAAGTAAAAGTGAGATCCTTTTCAGGCATCGGATTGGTGATTCTTGCAGCTAAAGCTCTCCATCGCTGAGCATATTCCTTGAAAGCTTCGTCTTTCTTCTTCTTCATAGTACTCAAATCCCAGACCGAGGGTGCCATTTCGATTGAACTTGTATTGGTTGAAAAATGCCCTGGCTAATTTATCCCAAGTATCAATTTCTTGTGAGTCCAATTGGGCATACCAGGCTAATGCTGGACCAGTAAGGCTATCTTGAAAGGTCTGTACCATCAGTTTATCAAATTTGGCATACTGCCCCATACGTCGTACATATAATCTTGTGTGCATGTTAGGACAGCCAGTTCCATCATATTTTTCGAACTCAGGTGCCTTGAATTTTTCAGGAAAAGCACCTTCCTCAAATTGTGGCAGGCTTAAAATCGCAGTCTGATCAAAGCCGTCAAATGCCTTCATCTTTTCAAACAATTTCTTCTCCATATCCCTAGCTTGGGCTTCAAGTTCTTTCTTTAGCTCGGTCATATTGAACTCAGTGTGGGAATCATCAACGTTGACTGGTTGCTCCATGATTTCTTTTCCTTTCTGTTCCCCGGAAGATTCTTCAGATGCTATAGGGGTCTTGGACTGAGTAACATTCTGAGTAAGGTCTGCATCTGTTCGGTAATTCTAAGCAGGGTTTGTTCCATGGCATTGAGTCTCTGTTCAGTGGTCTGATCTGGGGTAGTGTTCCCGGTACTAGCCATCTTTGCTCGTGATCTAGTATAAATGGGACTTCTAACTGGTTTGGGAGCTATCTTTCAGGATTTTGGATTCGCTAGACTTGATTCGTAACTGGACCGTAAGAAGTAAAAATAAGAATACTAACATACAAACACAAGGATGCAAATATGAATGCAAATGGGGATAATGACCATCAAATTTTGATAAACACATTTATTGGAGTTGTAATAAATTCAAAAAACAATCTTCATACAAAGTTAAATTACTATACTAAAAGTTCAAGAACCTTAATTCCTAAAACTAAACTCAGGACTTCTAAACTAGTCTTCTAGTCTTGGCAGGGCAGATGATTTGATCCTCAAGTAGTTGAGTCCTTTTTCGAGCTTTCTTCAATTCATCCTCTAACAGTGCAATCCTGTTGTGAGCTTTTTCCAACGGGGTCATCTCTCGATCTCTTTCCAGGTAATCCCGATGACAGACTTCAAGCCGAGCTGAAACCATTTCCATGTAAGCAATCATTTCAGGATCAGGTTCAGGTGGTGCTGGTTCAAGAATGTTAGGAGCTTCATATTGGATGTCCTTATTCTTCTTCATTTGACTGGCTATGTACCACCTGGTTGCTCTATAATCCCGAGTCACTTTATTTTCTGGCTCGACTTCGAAAACTGGCTTGATTTCTCTATCATCCCAGATGGCTTTTATTTGGTTTACCTTGGACTGCTTTGCTATCTGGTCAGGTTGGATCCATATAGTCGAGAATAACTCGTCCCAACTCGGGCTTGACAGTAATGTCTTGTAGATGCCATATTGCCTGATAACACTTGAGGGGTAATAGCCCGTACAGCCAGTGATTCCAATCAGGGCACAGTTAGGTACTTCTTGCAACCTAAGATAGCAACGGGACACTTAAACCAACGGGCTTGCCACATAAAGTCTTCAGGTCCATGTCTTCAAATATTGCAAGTATAGACCAGAAAGGCTCGTTGTCTTCCATATGGACCCGTTCAGCAAAAGACTGGATGAGATCATAACTTGGGCGGATAAGGGACCCATTAGCTAGTCTTTTCCGTAGTACTTGGTGTGACTAGCAAACCAAACCATCAACAGATGCATGCTTGCCTTGAAACTGCCCCTGCCCTTAGACTTGATGTGATTCAAACTTCTAATTTGTTCTGCAAGGGCGGGAACATATGACTTGCCAGAATATTGTGCTACAAGCTCGATGACTCGGAAGTGAATGAACAGGTTCCCATGTGGAAAGAGTATGGTAGCAAAAGCAGCCACTATGAAAGCATTAACTCTGTTTTCATTCCAGGTCACAACTGATACCGTAAAGGAATTCCGGTTGCTTATGTAATTATCAAGTTTCCAAACCAATCCATCAAGGTAGTTAATCGGATGGAGAATTCATTGCAACCCTTCATGGCTTCAATTACTGCTTCTCTTTTTATCCCAAAAATTCTGAAATGATGCGGATCGGACTATGAGTAAGCTTGGTACATAGATCCCTCGGAAGTGGGTGGGGCTTGAAGCAACCTAGCATATTCTTCAATGGTAGGACTTAGCACATGTTGACCTAGACGGAATGCCACTTCATTGGGTTCCCAGAGATGAACAAGGGCTCGAAACATGGTAAATGGAACTTGGACCTTAGGTAAATTGAGGATCGGGCCCAACCTATCCTTAATGAATGATTGTTGATGGGGTCAAAACTGACCAACCATCGGTCAGTAACAGCATTGGATCCTTGAAAGTCTCTACTCGGGGTTCCTTGATGAGACGAGCCCATAGGCTATTGCTACTGTCCGAACTCGAGGAAATCATTTCCTGAGGATTTATAAAGACCCTATTAGGAGACAAATCCTAATTTAAATTTTTTTTTTTTTTTTAAAAAAAATTTACAACTCCATTTTTTTGAAAAAAATTGGTCAAATCCCATGAATGCATGATTGGGTAAGGTTCTATAGGTTCCCCGGTCTAGCAAATCATAAGGCTAAACCGGAGTGGGAGTCTTTTCTTGATCTAGAGGGTGGAAACCACAGCCCCGGACCTTACTTCGAACTCCTCGCTTAGGCTCTTAAGACGGCCTGGGTTCGACCGTATCTAGCACACATTGTGTGCAAATGCAAATGCACATGCGTGAAATGAACAAATTTAAAATCTAAGTTACAAACATACATACAAGAACACATACCAACAATAATTTCATATATAAAAATAAAGGATAAAATTAAAATTTTAAACTTAAGTGGCTAGCCCTCTTTTTTTTAAAAAAAAATAAGCGAATCCCCAGTGGAGTCGCCAAGCTGTCGAGCCTGGATTTTGAAAATCATCGGTTCATTTCTTTTAACCCGATTCACATTAAACCCTAACCCATTTAACATGAATCCTCGACTAGGGATTAAAAGAAATTTAATTTTGAAAATATTTTGGAGTCGCCACCGATAAAAATCGGAAAAAAATGAAAAGTTAGGATTAATGGGTCGGTTAATCCTAACTTAGCCACTAGTCTGGAAAATTTTGATTTAAAATCAAACTTTAAAAAAATCCAGATATCTGAGTCCGGGGGCTAACCTATTAAAACCTAAGCGGTTACCACTTTAAGTTTAAAATTCAGAATTTATCCTTCTCTAAAGAGACTTGCAAAAAATATGTACAAAATAATGCAATATTTATAAGTTAGAAATCATTTTTAATAATTTTTCTATTTAATTTTTAGAAAACTTATAATATTTACAAAGAAAAGAAAAACACTCAAAAATCATATATATATATATATATAAACTTATAATTACATTCATAAATAATCATAAAAGTTTAGTGTATATAAAGAAAAATTAATTAATAAGAAATAATAGATCAATGGTATTTAGGCTTATAATATTTAATTAAAAAAGTTTTATATTATTTTTTTATGTCTCCCCGAATGTGCCTACGTACTCGCTAAATGAGATCAGACAAAACGTAATTCTTTTATTATTTTTGAAAACACTTTTTGTGGCACGCCCCAACGGGTACCCTAAACGTGACAGCTCACCGTACACAATATTAAAGCTCAAGAATGACTACCTTAGTCACTCGAAAGCTTCCATATCGGTACAAGGCGTAGACTCACAATAAAGGGAGACCGTTGAAGTAATGCATTTTAAGATGTTGGCAGCGGAACATACAAAATAACACTTAATATATTTCATAAAAACATAAGGTCTTACAACTTCTAAGGGGCATTCCCTCGATAATTCATAATAACATGGGTTTAAATATAACATAACTAAAGCTACAAGATTTTAGAAGAAATCTACTCTATAACTTCAAAATAGAATTCCACCAAAAGCTTCTCAAAATAAGGATTCTACCCGGGGAATCGAGGTGGTCTCGGGTGCAAAAGGTAATCCTGCAATATCAAAAGTCTATAGGAGCATAAGCATAATTTACTTAGTGAGATATTCCTTACGCAATAGTATTCAGAACAAGCAATCAACCAAGTTTATTAATTAAGCATATGAATGCAACAACCATATGATCAAATATTACTACGACTATCCGGTTTCGTATGTTTGATGGATTTACCCCTCCATCGGTGGTTAGGGAATGCTTTGAACTGGGTCCCAAACGACCTCCTAAAAGTTGCGCGCGTCTTGAGGTTCCAACAAACCGTACTACTAGTCCCTGGGCTTTCCATGCCCAAAGCGATCGATCAGGCTTGGCTACACCTTGAGGCCGTATTCCCCAAACGTCCTAACCCTCAAGATGTAGCTAGGTAGCTTACCTTTCCGGTCCTACGCTGAGGAGTAGTAGCAAAACTTCGAAATGATATTCTAAGTGATATGCATGAGCAATTTATTATATGGGGATTTCAATATGACATTAAATCATTTAAAGTGATCAAACAATATTTGCACACATAACAATACATACATGGAAACATTTATATCAATCACAAATCGGGTTCCGATATACTTATCGTTCATTGATCGCACACAACGAATCACATACATAATTCCCATAATATCTCACATGCATATCAATTTTATCTTTTCCTAACATCAGGTGCTCTATTCTACAAGCACATGCGCGAATACATAAGCGTAAAGGAAACTCACTCGTCCATAGCGATCTAGGAATCGAAGTAGTCCTCGAGGAAGACAAGATCGTGATCCTCGACACCTACACAAAAGAAATACCCAACATGAGTATTTCATCCAAAATCTATTCAAACTCTATACTTCTATCTTAAAGAATTCGTAAAATAATCGTATGGAATGGAAACTCCAACTTAAAATGGCCATAACTTGCTCATTTTAACTCGAAATTTTGCATATTATATATCGATTTCTACCTACTTGAAAAGATCTATCTATTTCTAAGGATATTTTTTTCAAAAGAAGTTATTTAGGCCTCAGAATAGTAGCATACAGATTTGATACGATTTTCAAACTTCAAAACTAGAGTTTTTAAACTTTTCTTCACTCAAGGGCTTTTGTACAAAATATAGATGCATTATTATGGTTGAAAGAAAATTCCTTGAAGACATATATACTCAAACCATATGCATGAATTTGGTGTTGTCTCAACATTTGTAAAACAAGTGTCTTGAAAGTGAGATAAGCTTAAGATTTGAAAAGAAGTTAGTTTTGCTTTGAAATTTTTCTAAATTATCATAAATGAGTATTTCCTCCTTTTAACTCCATTTCTTAATTATTAAACTTCAAAAGTAATTTTAATCTTTCAAGATTTCCATAATTTTATTTCTAGTGGTTTGGAAAAATATAGTTTTTCTAAATTTCATAGTTATTCGTTCTAAAGCCTTTCTAAGGTTAGATCCACTTTTAAAAGAAATGATCTTTATAAGTAAATTTTTGAAAAACTTATCTAGAATTTAGTATTTTAAATGTTGGTAGAGAACTTCGACAATTGAATTCAAGAAAATCCTTTGTTTTAAATAGGAACCAAGTTAAAGATACCTTTCTTATATATTGGTTGAAAAGAGAATTTGTGATAACTTATTTATGTGTTTCTTGGTAACCACATATTATTACTAAAAACTTGAGCTACTTATCTAGCTTTAGAAAATATTTGTTAAGATAAATTTTAAGTCTCTAAGGAAAATATTTCTTATGTGACAAAAATTTATATTTAAGAGGAGTTCATCTTTTTATTTACTTAAGAAAACTCATTTTTATTATGGTTGAGACAATAACAACATATTCATGTATGAATGAGAATTTATAACTATGAAAAGTATAAAACAACATAAATAAAATATTATCATAAAAATAAGGTCAAGTATTGGGAACCTTAGCTTCATCAAGGTATCCGGGACTAAAAATAGATAGTCCTCAAAAGAAAAAGAAAAACAAAGAAAGAAAATTGTTTTGATTTGATATGAACAAGTCTAAGACCAGAGAGCTAGTCTTAAGAACAACTTGAATTAAATAAATTGCAATGAAGTAAATAAAATTGCATTAAGGTAAATAAATTGCAAGATATTGAGCTTATATGCTCTAAATATTATATATTAGCTATATAGATATTTAGATAGTTATGAACATAAAGGAACATAAATGAATTGATTATGAACAAAAACAAAGTACGAACCTATTGTTGCTTTCTTACCTTCATGGTTTTGGAAACACACATTAAGTTCATACTAAGTAGATGAACATAGGATTTCTTGAAGAATTTTACCTAAAAAAGATGAACTAAAGAGAGCTTCTTGGATGACTTTCTTGGAGAGCTTTGGAGAGAAATTTGAGTATAGTACTTTAGTAAAGAAGTGGTGTGAA